>VYZT01029910.1:0-34341 GCA_013400735.1 Pomatostomus ruficeps | reverse complement strand
AGATAATCTTTAAAGGAGAAAATGCTTGTTGATTATAGCTGAATGTAAACAGGCATTGAGGTATTGGAAACAAAGTTACTAAGGACAAGCAAAACCCAATAAAATCCTTTTGCAAACTATGGGGTTGCCACTAAGGTACATTCCCGTATGTCATTATGGATTTCTCAGACTTTAGGAACTGAAGGAAAACCACAATTTTTTCTTCCCTGAATGTTATCTTTAACAATTAACTTTCTTCATTTTGTCTTGGTGATCTTACTTTGTATCTCCAAGAAAAGCTGCTAGGTATGTTTGCACACTCTCCATCCATTTGTTCAGCACTAAGCAGTTTACTTTTCCAAGTTTTGCCATATTCCTTAATAATTACATTTCTTTTTCTTGTTTGTTTGCTTATCTTACAGGCAACAGGTTATATGAAGGGGTTTTTACCATGTGTGGGTCCAAATCAACCGATGCTGAGCTCAAACTGAATCTGCTGAATTACTCTTTGTACTGCCTTGTCAAGCATTATTTAACTGAGGCTGGATAAAATTATTTTGGGTAGGACTCACTTTCAAGATGTGTCATATTCCACAATGAAAACCCTTTTTGTAGATGGAAAATATGCAGGGAATATTGAATCAATTGCAGTAGCTGTTAGGTCAGATGACTTTCTTTGACTTTGGTCCTAGATTTTTTTGGTCTTGTTTTACGCTTTCCATAAAATCCGTGCTCTTCAGTGCCCTTTCCATATGACAAGAGGGACAAAGCCAGCATCACTCTTACAGCTTAAGATAGGCCATGATATTTTTGGCTGACAGACTTCCTACAGATGTACTAAATACAGACCCTTACAGCCCCTGATCCAGCCCACAGTCTCATGATGGGAGTACTCTATTCATAACCTTCATAACCCAAATCACTGCGCCTGCAATTGTGACCAGTCTCTGCCTTACTGCTCTGGGTAAGGACTGCTGTCTGCAAAACAGAAAATCATAAACAAAATATCAACTGGAATTACTTTAATTACTTGTAGGCAAAATAACTTGGTAACTATATTGATAAGCCAATCTTTCAGAAAGTGGCCTTATCTTGTTCTGACTACAGCCTGGCTATCTTATCCCAGAGTCCAAAACAAATGACACGAGTGTTTCCTTGCATAATCCACTGCCTGGCGCGTGTCTTCTACCAGACTTCAAAGTTCAGGGGCATTCTCTGTCTTATCTAGAAGAGTGTCAATATGAAAAACAGGCAAGGCCAACATCTGACCTAGGCCACTGACCTCTGAAAGAACTGTACTTTGAACTCTGCTGTTCGTCACGCTGCCAGCTCAGAGGAGCAGCAACGCAGGACAGGCTGATGCACCAAGGGTTCCTCCTTTGCACCCACATGAAGGCAACAACAGCTTGTGCGGATACAAACCAGCAGGGGAGCATGAAGGGGAATTATTTACCTTAAAGCTGCTGTGGTTCTTCGTGATGTCATCAATGCAGAGTTTGTGGGTAACCCTCTGTGCCCACTTTCTTGCTCCCTCCAACAGCTTCAGACTTGAATTATGAAGAAATAAAGACCAGATGGATCCCACTGTTTTCACCTTTGCTTAAAAACATGAAGAGGTGTAGCACACACAGTCAGCAGTATCAGGTTAAAGGCTCCTTTGCTGAGCAGGACATGCTCATACATCTGTAGGGTCATCCTGGACCCTGATGCTTGCAAAATCACTGTTGTCTTTTTCTAGGGGAAGAGTAAATTTCCACAGCTGAGTACAGGAGTCACTCTGCAAAAGCAAAATAAATTGGGAAAGGAAGAAAACATTGTTTAAAGGGTAAAGGAAGGGGACGCAAGATTTTTGCAGTTTGATGGATGACTTGTTTTATTTGGCTCTGCATGCTGCTGATATTCTCTCCTTCTAAAATTTATACTGACAATTCTTTGTCAGTAACTTTTTGACACTATCAACATCAGTAATAAAGTTTATAAAATCCTAATCTTTCAACTGATCTTCCTCAGTCCCCATTATTTCTGCTGCCAAGAGGGCAAAGAGCAAGCTTATGAGTACACCTCTTGCAATTTTCTTCCTTTTCGAAGCTTGTGAACTTTACCTCTGTTTTCTTCTCTGAGCTGACATGAGTGTGAGTCATATGATCCCTGTTTCTGTTTTCTTTTTCCAGCTGTTCCAGGTTTGCTGGAAATGACTCACATGAAAGACCATAAAGATATACTTGTGGCTTGCTAAGAGGAAATTTGCAAACCATCTCTGTTTCAATTTACTCTTTTTAAAGGGAGTTAATTAATCTCCTGTCTCACAAATACATTGGGAAAGGGACAGTCCAGTTTCTCTGTGTGGGCAGATCACCAAACTAGGTCAAATCTTGCTGAAGTTGTTAGATATCCATACAGTCCTTGTCATCATTTGTACCACAAAGAATGCAGAGAAAATAATCAGTGATTTTTGAGGCTGTCATGGGAGAAACTGGGACTCAATTGATGTGTAAATTCTCAACACTAGGCCTACAGTAATTGACACAGTTAGGAAGTATCACAATTTTTAGCTATCTCTGAATGACTTGGACTCAAGTTTTCAGCTGGCATTAATTTTTTTTTTATTGGGTGCCATAGTCAGTTAGACAGCAAACAATATCTTTTTCTTTGTTAACAAGCTTGCCAGCATGAAAAAGGCCTCATTTTTTAAAACTAAGATTTGTCTATTTGTCTCTAAAATGTGTTTTCCAGTTCTGGAGGACAGAACCATAATTTGAAAATCCTTTTATATTTTGTCATCTTGGGACATGCTGGCATATCTTGTATTTATGGACATCTCACGGTGAAGAAACTACACATAACATTTAAACAAAAAAAATCAATGTTCTGGCCAGCATCAGCGCCACAGTGAAAAAGAGACAAACTAGAGCAAAAGCAAACATCCAAGGATGAAAATGCTTCTGATATGGTCTGGATAATGAGATAGGGAAAAAAAAGTCCTTTTTTAAACATTATAAAGTATTTTGTTTTGGGGGTTTTTGTCAGTACAAGTCTGGTCTTTGGTGAACAAAAAGTGACTTGTTAGACCATGGTTCCCCCTTCCTGCTCCCTCCTTTCTCCTAGCTCTGGGATTTAAGACAGCTGTCTTTCAAAATTTGCTCTAATTTGCAGTTATATATAGATCACTCACTGGAAGTCTTTAATAGTAGGGGCCACAAGAAACGAGCTTTTGAAAAATATTCACTTTATATTTCTTCTTAAATATTTGAGAACAATGTTCTTCGGTTAAGGACTTTTGTTTCAGCTGCAAATCAAATACTTTGAATTTGAACATTCAATTAAGACGATCCAGCCTCTTGCTTCTCCCCTCTTCCATTCATACCATGCCTGCGGGAAGTAATTTCTTTGTGTTCCAAATGGTCCTACCTTCAGCTACGATGCCAAATTGTTTTACTTATAGGAACACACCTCACCTGGAACATGTCCAGACAGAGCTGAATGAGTGAGCAGCTATTCAACAGACTGCTTTCTTCTTGCTTAGTTAGCATAAAGCTCCAAGGTCTCAACATCACCAGCCAAGCCCTAGTAACAGGACCAGTATAAATTTTCCCAGGGGTTATCGCTGGCAGTCTTCCCTACAGTATCTTGATGAATCATCAGCATGATCTGGACTAATTTAAGATTTTATAGGTCTGATGTTTTCTGACTACTTAACATTACACTGTACCATTGATTGCAAATGTAATGCTGTAGCACTTCCATGTGCCAGTTTCCTTAAACAAGGCTTTCAGAAAAATCAAGAGTACAAACATGCAACTGTCTATGAAAAAGCTGACTTAAATTTCTTACCTCACAGGAATCTGTTGTATAAGCAAAACGAGTTACTTGGTATCATATTTATCTTTTACAGATAATTGAAGAGATTAATAAAATTGAGGTCAGTCAAAGCCTCCATCCATCCATCCACCCATCCATCCATCCATCCATCCATCCATCCACCCATCCATCCATCCACCCCCCCACCCGCCTCTGAGCCTTAACAATATATGAACCTGCTGAGCAGTTTCAACCCAGTTTCACAGCAGGTCAGTGATGTCAAAGACAAGTAACACTCTTCAGATTTGGCACACTTGGGTAGAGCTGTAGACCTAGCATGGGCTCGGGCACAACATGAAGACATTTGCTTTGGTAAACAGGGAAGTTACAGAAATAAGGAAAGGAGTTTAAGGAATGAATGGATGGAAACCATGGGAAAACAGTTTTTATTTGTTCTGTGGTTCATGAAAATATTTTTCTATGGATTTCCATATCCTCCAAATTTTTTTTAGGCAGGGTCCCTGTTTTTTATTATTCTCCTTCACTATACAACCCTAATTAACTCCACAAGAAAGCTTAGGCAAAAAAGGAATAGGTGATATCTTTAAAGACTATACAAGAACAAATATACATCAGCAAGAAAGGTGTGGATAGCAAATTATACCTGCACAAGACTGCCTTACTTCTGCCATTTCTCCCCTTATATGTGTTTGATGCTTGAACCTCAGAAACCTTGCTTTTAACAAGGTGTTTTACAAATCTAAGCTTTACACATACACAGATGGGAGCTGCAGGACTATGGAAGTGTGCAAAGCATTTCTGACTGCAGTGTCGTTCTTGTAGCTGAGAGTCTGAAATGCAGAGTTCTTGACATTGTCTTATTAGTGAATTGTAAATCTGGTGTATTTTAATTCACAGTTCAACCATATTATTTGAAAGCAGGAAACAATTACTGAATCCACTTTTAGAAAAGCCTAAATGATAGCAAGATGTGCAAACTATGGCAGCTTTTTCATGTTGATGCAGCTGGGTCTCGAGTTTGAAAACTTACTTATTTTATGGATTTCAGATAACACTATTAATGCCTTATGTCTTGAAAGAACTTAACACACAGGGGTTCATTAATTTCAAGAGACTGGCTTATGGATACCAAAAGGGTAAAAAAGTTTTTTGTGCAATTTTTTTTCCAGTATTCCTTGTTCTTACAGGAAAAATAAGATAGTTTTAAATACATAATTTCTTAATTCAGGAACTGGGTGATAATTGACTGAAGAGAAAAAAATCACAAAAGATACCTGTAGTTCATCTGTGTTAAAATATATGAACCCAGTGAGAATGACAGGTCTGTAAGCAGGAGGGAAGCCTCTAAGCTACACATGCAAAATGCACTTGTATGAAAGCAGCTGCTAACTGCGCAAACATTTGTGTTTGTCTTTCTCTTCATATATGTGTATGCACACCTTGTCATCTACAAGGATTAGGAAATTAATTCCATTAATTAGGGAAAAAGTCATCCTGAGGAAAGAAGATTTCTGAGGTCCTAGATCAATGTTCAGGACAAACACAGACAGTCCCATGCTCTCTCAGGCTGCGATGCTCTGGGCTCCCAGGGTCCAGGTCACCATGGCAAATTTAACGTATGCTAATGCAGGTCTGGAAGCCTGAGGTTTTTTCCTGCCCTAGTCATGCACAGATTTGCATCTGTGCATGACTAGGGCAGGAATTAAAACAGTATCAGGAGGATGACGGAAAAAAGTAGAAATAAGATGCTGGTGCAGGAGGCATCCAAGTGGATCAGGTAAAACATCTAGGATATATTGGAAGTGCTTTATTGAATATATGGCTTAATTTACTAAAAATCCTTTTGAGTCCTAATTTGTGGCTGCGGAGTTTGAGTCAATCTGCTGACAGAAGGAATGAAAAACAACATAATTCAGTGGCAACAAAATCAGGTGTGTCTCAGAGATTTTATTTCTCCCATGATGCTTGCACCCAGGGATGTAGCTAGGAAAGGTTGGTTTGAAAAACGTAGTAAGCATGACAAAGGAAAGGAAAATTTGTGAATGGAAGTGACATATCAAGGCACTCACTTAAACACTTGACGGTTTTAACCCTCTGTGAAATTCCAGATGGGGATTTGAAAGCAAGAGAGCCTGCTGCTTGCAGGCAGGTCAGTACTTCATCATTTCTAATGAGGTGGGGTCACGGAACTGGACAGAAACTGACTGCTCCTCCACAGAATCTAACAGCCAAGCAAAATCCACAGGAGTTCCTCAGAGTTCATAAATACAGCTAGGCTACAAACCCATGATTTAAAGGCCTTTGAAATCACTGATTATCCAGGCATCTCCTGTGATAAACTGCCACACAATTTAATTATCCTCCACAGTATCAATTTAGTGCGATCCCTCGAGACATGTCATTGAACTCTGTCTTCACACTGAGCAAATGGATCTGTTACATCCTCTTCAGCCCTTTGGACACAGAGGAGAGGCACGTTCAGCAGTCACATGCCTCACTGAAGTACCAAACACCAGCAGTCAGCGTTGGTAGCTTGTCCTTGATGGTTTTTTTTTTTTGCATCTGTGCCAGCTGTGAGCCCTGTGTCCTGTCGAAGAGCAGAAACCAGAAGACAGAGAACAGACTCTCCGCAAGACACTTGCACCACCTGCTCTTTGCCTTCTTCCTTGGTGCACCTTCCTGTCCCCCTGCCTGGAAAAGAGTTTCCAAAGGGAGAACCTTTCCACCTCATTGCCGTGTGTAACCCACTGGTAGCTATGGAAAGAATCTAGGGAAGCATTTGAAGATACTTTCACTTAAGCAAGGCTTCATTCCCACACATTTCACAGGAACCAAGCTCCTTTTGTTTGATCCCACAGTGCAGCTGCATAGCTGGTATGCAACAGCCTCCTTAAATTTTGTGATGACAGGAGCTCACAAAATCTTGTGTAAGCCCATAAGAATAGCATATGGTAGCACTGAAGATTAAAGCAATATTGAACAAAAAAAATCCAAACCCCAAACTGCCCCTTAGGTTGCAACAGATCAAGGAAAAACCATAAGGTGAACACACATGACAGCAGAATGTCTGGGATTATGAATCCAGAACAGTGAATGAGAAACCTCAAAGTTTTTTGTTGTGGAGATGTTTATGAAGAAACCCTACCTCTGAGGAGGCCAAACTCCACAACAGCTTGGCTCCAGACCCGGTGCTATGGCTCAGACTTATCTCTGCTTCTTGCAGGGTGTTGTTCTGAGAGAAGAATTCTGCTTTTCTGAGGTCCTCACCATGCTTGAGGTTATCCTTTAATCTTGCAGTGCAGTTAATTCTGCCTGGCTGGAGGGCAGTGCCCCAGCAGCACAGCAGGTGCCCCGCATGTATGATTGCTTCAGCTATAAAAGTTGCACAGACTCCTGCTGGGTGTTTAAGAAAACCTGATCCTCCTTATAAGGGGAGCAAAGCCAACACTCATGTGCTTAAAAAATCATTAATAACAACCAAGGCCAGCAGGAGCTCAACAAAAGAGTTTTCACCTTTCCAAAATCCAAATGCCAGATCCCTGGAAACAGCTGAACAACACTCAAGGAAGTGATGCTGAGCAAGCTATGCAGCAGCTCTGGGACTGGAGCAAGCAGATGGATACAAAGAGATGGGTGCATTAGATCTGCAAAGTCAGCACTGTCCTGCCCTCCTGCTTGATTGAATTCCTGTAATGAAAATTTTTCTCCTTGTACAGTTTAAAAGACAGTATTAGTAATACTAATAACAATAATTTAGTAGAAAAGACACTATCTTTAAAGATCCTCTCACCCAAACTCTGTCTCATATCTTACATAGCTTTCAGAAAATTATTTAAGTTTGCTATGTTCCATCACTATGAAGCACAGCTTGCTCAAGTGCACAGAGTATGGCAAGGAGAAAATTCATTTATGTGAGGGAAGCAGTCAATTACTCCATTGATGTGTGCTGCTTTATAGGCTTTTCACTGCCAATCAGTGTCATGGCTTTTCAACTCTTTTTACAAACCAGTGCACATTACTTCATGCAGTTCAACTGATTTTAGCCTGCAAGCAGTGTGTAAATAAAGCTGTCCCTTGTCAAACAGTTAACTCCTTTCCCTTTGCACATCACCTCTGAAAATTGCCAGAGAAACAAGCCACCATCAGTGGTTACTGGCCCAGACAAGCACCAGAAGGCAATTCGACCATCTCCATTTCAAGTCAAAATGCAGCTGGAGAAGAAGCTGGGAGCCATCTCAAAGCAGAGCAAGGTTCACAGTCTCCTCCTCTGGAGCCTTGGGGCAGGAGGCAAACTGATTACTTGGGGCAAAGCTGAGTTAGTTTGAAATGTCAGGGCTGCTGAGGGATTGGGTGGTGTGGGTTTAGTGTGATGGGTGGATCTGTTTTGGTTTGGGGTTTTTTTATTTTTTAAAGTAGCTAAGCAAGGAGCAATCTGATGTGGAAACAGCAGCCGTCTCATCACACTGGCACTGATTTTATCTGCACTGCCCTTTGTTGCAATTTTTTCTTGCTAATGGTTTCAGCAAATGTTCCTGCTCAGCTAATAAAGACATAGCCATGTAAGTTGTTGAAGACCCTTCCCACTTACAGTCGGGGCTCTTGAAGCTCTGAAACAGCTCCTGTTGCACTAGAGGCCTCTATTTATGCATCCTGACACAGGCTCTGGCAAAGGCTGTGCTAGAAACAGGAAATTGTTGTGTCCCTCAGACACAGAAAAAGAAAAATAAAAGCAGCATTCAACTGGGACCTCCTCAAGAGGATCTTGCTTCAGTGAAATGGTGCTGGAAACTCCTAAAAGCTTTGCAATGTCCTACCCAGCTGGGAAATGCTCTCACTGCTCAAGAGACAACTTAGTTCATTCATGCTGTGCTGCAACATTCATATTTTTCCAGTTCAGTGACTCTGATATGCAGACATGGGTAAAGACAGAGTTGAGAAGAAAGACATTTCAGCTTTTTCCCCCAGGCTTTTAGCTCTCAGACAACATTATTCAGTGATTGGGTTACTGCTCTTCAGACCCAGCTGTTATTTTTGAATCTGCCCTTTTCCAGGTTTCTGATATCAAACAGTTGCTAAAATTCAACATGCCTCAGTTTCCTTATCTATAAAATGGGGGTGAAAACCACTTTTAAATCTAAAGGCATTTTTGAAATGCTGGGATATTTACCTATCAATGGCTCTGTGGAAAGACAAACTATGCCCATTTTACAGGCTATTGCCTTGTATTTGGACGTGTCCTCTCTTCAAATTCAAACCAGAATGTTGTGACTGGGTAAATAGTTTTTCTTGCATCCACCAGGAAACCTGCTATCAACACTTCTATTTAGCTGCTTGGATCCAAACCATTAAAAGCTTTATCCTGCAGGTCCACACATGGAGTTATCCAACAATTGAACAGATTTATTTTTTCCTCAAAGTAGCTCCACATAGAAGCATGCCCCTAAGGTTCACATCTTTCACTGAAATCAATCAACAATATAAGATCAGGGCCTAGTAAACTGCTTTAGAGGTGCTTCATAGATTGATTTGCTCTGCCAAACTATTATTTGATTTAATATAGAGAAATGTCCTGTCCCATCTCAATTCACACTACTTCAGAGGGATGTCACAAGAAAATACTCTCCTCCTTGGAAGAAAAATAGAAAAGAAAATTCATTTTATTTCTTTGTAGTTAGAAACCAGTTTCTGCCTCTGACTCAAATTTTCCCCCAGTTCTGCAGAGAGAGTCAATTGAAGCACAGGCTCACCTCTGCAGTGTGAGCAGAGATATCCCTGTAAAGGGAATAAGGAGCTGTTCCTACACTCCAAATACAATCCTGACCTGAAGCAAGAAGTCAGAGGATTTATATTTGCTTAACTCCATCAGCTGATTAACATAAAAATGTTTCTCACAGTATTTTATGATTCATTTCATTCATGCAATCGATTTGAAAAAAAAATAAAATTGCATCAAGCATGGAAAAAATGAATCAAAATTTTTGTAGAACATAGGAATGCAGAAATGACAGTTGTGCTGCTAAAAGACAAATAACACCACTTAAACATGCCTTGCAAAGGCAGATGAGCAAACAAACTCCCCTTCACTACATAAGGTAACACCACCTTTTTCCTGAAGGGTTTCTCCTTAAATTTTTGATGGTAAGCAGTTCAAACTATTATGAGAACTGTCTTTACTTTTCCCTATAATAAGCAAAACCTTTTTCTTCTGCCCAGAACAAGACAAAACCAGCCCAATGCAGGGTTTCTACATATATTTAGATCAATTTTATTCCAAAATTAGAGAAAAGGGATGAAATTTGCAAGCATCAAAAGAGAAACTAAATGTTTCCATAGTTTGCAGCCTACTTAAGACATGCTTGCTGAGCTTTTGAAGTACAGCACCAACCTAAATGCCACTGCATCTGCCTATTTGACCAGTGGTGTAGAGAGAGATGGAATGGAGAAGGATTTTATGAAGTGTAGCAGACATGGAAGAGCCGAGAAACCTAGGATGAAATAATATCATATAAATTGTTACAGAATAATTTAAAAGTGTAATCAGCAGAGGCATTATCTGATGTGGTGGGCAAGGGGAAGTTTCGTGTTCAATTATAAGTTAAAAATCTATGCAGAGAAGTCACAAGAATGTCTTTAAGAAAGACAAAGGTAACACCCTGATCAAAAAAGATAAAGACAGTGGTTTGAAAACTGGGACTTAGATGAATTGCTTGGGTGCATCATTTACCTATGAACTGTCTCACAACATTGCTTAATAGCATTGCTTCATAATATTTCTTAATTCTGGAAAACTTATGCAAAAATTAATATGCTTTACAGATGAGTATTTGCAATTTAATATTCAATAGATAACATTTTCTAATCCAGTCTGCCTCTTTATGCCCATGATCTTTTTGCTGATTTATCAGAAGCAAAAAGAAATTAGAGAGCCTGCCAAGGCTTAACTTGCTCAGCAGGCTGCAGGCATTAGCATCAGCCTTGCAAGAAAATGCTTGTGCTGGCCTTATCCAGGGAAGGTCAGCTCCCACAGGGACTGGGTGGCAGCAGCTCCAGCACTTATTAAATGCATACGTTTCCAGTTCCTAGGACTGCTTCACAAAACAAATGAGTAAATCCAACTTATAAGAAGCCAGCAAACACCACAAACTGATACCTTCAAGGCTTCCTGGCCCTTGTGCTCAGGAGCACAAAGGTCAGTTGGCAAAGCAGGGTTTGGCAGGCTGCACCAGAAATTAATGTTTTCAGGAATGGTTGGAGTCTCTTTCATAATGGAACTTTAATTTCAAGTCCTTTAAAAAAAAAAAAGGCAAACAAAAAACCAAACCACAACACACACACCCCAGCAGTAGCAGGAAAGATGTTCCAAAAAAGGATACTGAAGGTATTGTAGCATCTGAGCAAGATGTCTGTGGAATAGCTCAGCTCTGCCTTACCCTGTGGCATCCAGAACATGTCTGGTTTTATCTGTTATTTTTCCCCAGCTTGTCTCTTGGCTTCCTCAGCCATCACAGCCCCGTATTTACACAGCTGCCTCTGAAGCTGTAAGTCAGCACAGAGATTGTTGCACAAACAAATGGAACATGTGGATCTTGCCAAATATCACTTACCCCAGTTTTCCTCCTCCTTCTTAAGCAGTTTATGTTTTGGCACTAACAGACTCCCTGAAAATTAAAAAGAAAATGCTTTGTGCTGTGTGTCATGTATAATGCATATCTGGTTTGGCAGAAAAAAAGTTTTGAATAGCTTTACGATGGGAGAAAATACAAATAAGAGAAGTTTCAGTGTAATGCAGCAAAATTCAGTGTCACACCTAGACCAGTGCTGAGGCTGCTGTGTGTTACACCCCACCTGAGCCACAGAGCCCCCCTCCACACAACCCTTTGGCTTTGACCAGAGAAACACATCCTGGCAGGTCAGGCTTATTCAGTCATAGTGTGCAGTCTGACACACTGGAGCCAGGCTCAGCACTTGTTTTCTCCCTCCTTCAAAACAGGTTATCCCTGACTAACCTTCAACATCTGGTTTTGTGTTTCTTTTAATCACATCAAGTTGTGATAAATGAATTTATGCTGTTGCTTGTGTCTGGAAAATAGGCACTACATGCTGAAAAATTGCAGTGCAACAGGGAACATCACACTGAGTATGGGAGACAGATCAGACAAAGAGATATATATACTCTGAAATGAAGTTATGAAAGGTCTCCCAAGCTACAGATGTTGCTATATATAGACTGACATCCTGCATGACTAGAAACTTCAGAGAAGCCTGTTTCACAGTACTTCATTCCTCCACTGCTCTAACTGAAAATACAGACAGGGGAAGATAGGGCTGTACCAGGTAGAACAACAAAGGATGTGTTCCTGAACACAAGAAATAGCCAGATATCCATTTAGCAGCATCAAAATGGCAACTCCATGGAGGAATTCAACCTGGGAGAAACCAGCTGAGTGAGGTCCAGTTGCACAGGGCCAGATCCTCCAATGCATTCAGCAGATGCTGTACCTCTGTGGGCACCCATGCCAGCATGGGATCACCCGCAGGGGGAAACAATTTTCTTCATATCTGACATCCATTTCCCTTGACTTGTGTCTGCTGCCTCCCCTATCACTGTGCACCTTCAAGAGAGTCACAGAATAAGCTGAGTTGGGAGGGACCCACATGGATCATGGGGTCTGACTCGGTCTCCTCTGTACCCTCATGCAAGGCAGGGGTACACGGCAATGACTCCTCCTCAATACCTTCCCTTCCTTATGCTGTTTTCTGGGTAAATCTATCCAACAGCTTCTAGCATTAAAGAAATTCACTCTCTCACTGCCCTGCTCCCCTCCCCAGAACACAAAGGGTGTTGAGACAGACTATTTTTACAGGTTAAAAGTGAAAAAATAGTGCATCTGGAGAAATGAGGGCCATAAAGAAGCAAAAGCACCTTCGTATCACCCCTCCTTTTCGCGAACGGCCATAGGCTTTGCCAGTTAGAGCAGTGCCAACCAAGGATAATGATAAATCCGAGCCCATTAAACAACACTACTGTAGCAGAAAGCAGCCTACCAGCAACCCCACTTCCTTTTATTACAGCTTCATTGAACTACACAATCTGCTAAGTTTTAATCAGGGCCAGTGTGTGGGCAGAAAAAACCTGAAGAGCAGGTAGCAGTACCTGCTGCAGAGCGAGATACTCTCTCTCCAGCACTTCATCCCCCAGGACGAGGTGCTGAAAGCCCAGTGTCCCCTGTGCTCACAGCACTGCTGTGCCGGCGGGGATGTACAGAGTTAGGCCTTGCTCAAGCCCAGCAAGTTGTGGCTGCTGTGGTCCTGGGAAGGCCCAGGTGCATCCCACAGCCCCTGCCCGTGGTTTGGCACCCCTGCATGCCCTGGCCCTGGAGCAGGAGGGGTGGGTGGCTGACCCTGCTCCAGGGAAGCACTCAGATGTTGTTGCAGAGGCACAGGGTTGGACGCTGTCAGCTTCAGAACTTGCCACACACCTCTCCCCTGAAACCGTAAGATCCTTTCCATGCAGGGCAGCACAGGGTTAGGCAGGGATGCCTCCAACATCAGGCCTTCACCTGGTAGAAGTCTACTCTCTGCAAAATATCTGTACAAGGAAGTTCATTAGTACTGAAGATCAATGTGAGTATCATTCTTTGAAGAACTATAGGTTCATGTAAGTCTTCATTAATTTTATTTCACCAATTTAAAAAATGTTATTTTACTGCAGGATTTTCCTTTGAGGTGCTTTCAGTTAATTACCAAGCCAATATCTGCAGCCAAAATACCACCATGTGTCTCTTTGTAAGTGGTTCCTTTTTCAGCTGAGACTAAATGAGACTTCAGCCTTTGAACACACTTGGAACAGTAAGAAACAGTTGTAGCTAACAGTGGTAGCTTCCTAGAGGCACTGAAAGGATTTAGGAAGACAATTCTTCACTTTGAATTTAGACCAGGTGGTGATACCTGAATTAGCATTATTATTAAAGAGCACCATCCTTAGGAATTAATTTTTTGGCAGTCAGTTTCAAGCTCCAAATTAGAATATTCCCATATTCAATTTATGCAGGTAATTTTCCATAATTATTATCAGTGACAAAGTCTAGCACACGCCTTTTCAATTTACAGAAAGAGAAACTGCAAACCTGAACTTCTAATGCACTTCAAGATTTCTGGTATTTCCTGGACATCCTTTGAGTTCTTACCGTTAACTTGTGCCAGAAAGTCCAGTACAATCTGTCCTGTGCTGCTAAAGAGTAATTAGTCATTCATGGTAACCCATAAGGGGGTCAGACTTTATTAATTTTAATCTGTTTTACACAGACGTTAGAGCAAATTAATTTTCAAGTTTAATTAAAACACAGGTTTTAAATATAGATTAACAATATCTAAGAAACCAAAGAGGGTAGTACTGTTCTTATTGAATTTACACCCATGGGACTTCAACAGATGAAGAATCAGACCCTTTCATTTCTTCTTTAGCTTAATGACCCAGACTCAGCAGTGTCTTATATGACTAATATGTGAAGAACAGACATTTGTCATCCCCAAGTATGTTGTTTACAAAATTTACAACCTCATAAAACCAGTAATTTAATCTTTGATTTAAGTCATGCTGTGGGTCCTTACAGTTGTTACACTTCCACCACAATAAAAACTGAAAATTCTTAAAACACTTGTTCTCTTTCATTTTTGGAAACAATGTTTTGGACAATCATGGTAGGAATAAACAAGCTGATCAGAAATTAGAGACAACTGTTGTCATTATGAGGAAATCAGGTGATGTTTAGGGGTATTTATGTTGGAGAGAAAAGATGGGCTTTCAAAAACACTTGATTCTGTTCTTTGAAAGAACCATAGCTGGACAGAGGTTTCTGCATGACTCATCTGGTTTGCCAAATCCAGATGTGTTAGTAGTGTATTAAGGGACAGAGCTGCACAAGAGAAAGTCCACAGCTGAGCTATAATAGCACAGGACTTCTGGTGAAAAATCAACTGGGAAACCCATGAAAAGAGCATACAAGTAGTAAGAATATACTGCTTTGACAGGATTTCTTTTATAGTTTTGACACTACAAATTCTCACCCAAAGCAAATGGTGTCCTTAAACAAGGTGGTGAAATTTCTCTAGCAGATATTCTTACCAAGAAATAATATTAATTGCATACTATTAAATGAAAGTTTCATAATGCTACTAAAAATGTTTTAAAAATGGATAAGCAAGAAGCACAGTCCTGCAACTCATTGCACGCTGGAATTCCAAACAAAAAAATGTCTAAATGTGACCCCTACAAGGCCACGTAGCGCTTGAAATCGTGCAGCAGGTAAGGAAGTGTTTTGTTAGGTACAGTCCAGGGTACTTACCTTACATGTAATATTGAAACTTAAAACCAGCAGTGGAAATGACAAATCATCAGGGGGAAAAAAAAAGTCACAATAACAGAGACACATCATTTCCCAGCAAATCAAAGGAAAATCATGTGTGCAATAAGAAAGCCAAAACCGATTGTCCAATATGTATCCCTTCCCATAGATTTTGCTTTTTCCTTTAGTGTCCCACATTTTTTGCTTTTGTCTGCAGAACACACTTCAATTAAAGGAACTTCTGGTGATACTCTATCTGAAGGACACTCTAGTGAAATGTTCCTTTGATGTATTGTACTCCTAGGAGAATCTCTGTTTGCATCGCATTTTCTGAGCACAGTTAAGCCATTAGATTTCAAGTTATATTTCAATACGTCTCAGAGATTGAAAGAAGTGATGTAAGCACAGAAGTTAGAGTGGTTGAGACTGGCCACTGATGACAGGACATGTCCTAATGTCAGTATTTCCTAAGGAAATGCAGGTTGTATAAAGAGAGAAAGCACATAGCCTTTTTTGTACTCATGACTGACACTGAACATTTAAAATATGTTGTAGCAGTAGCCTCATACTCCAAGTAGTTACCCTGGGGGAAAAAGTAGATTTATCCATTAAACTCTTGTTTACAAATAAAATCTTCAAACTACTCATCTAAGCAAATGTTTCTTGTAAACAGTGAATGGGAATCTTTTTCAGCATGAATGAAATAATTTGAACTGTATACTGCCTTGAACATGGAAAGAGAACTGGAGGCCTTTAAAACAAGAATAAAAATACGTACAGCATTTGTAAGATCTTTTGCCAATTCACAAAGCACCTTCAAACCAAATAAACAGGAGAAACCTCATCTTAGGGGTAAAAAAACCCTGAACAACAAAACATGTACCAACACTCTTGCCCTGCTATACAAAGAGAAGAATATCACTGTTACATTTTCCAAATACTTCTTCTCATTTGAAGTGAGGATGCTTTGTAGTGCCAGGAAGACTTTTTTTGAAGGATATGTTAAGTTGTTCCAATGGTAACTGGCAGCAGGGCGCAGAGAAATTCCATCCAGAGCAATTGAGTGAAAACTGATATTTCAATGATTCACAGCTTTGTTTCATTCTAGCCCATGGCAGAAGAGAACAAGAGAAAAGCCAGCAAGAGACTCAGCTGTCCCAGCTTCACAGTCCAGCATAAGGCAGGCTCTGACAGAGAGAGCTGCTCACCTCTTTTGAAAGGTTAGTGCTTCTGGATACTTCTAACAGACTAGCACCCATGTCATCACAAGTCATCAGCAGACAACATACCTGTGACCCTCTTCAAAAATTAAGGGCAGTAAACCTGTTTTGCAATTGCAAACCCTTCAGTGGGGCAGGAGCCCTTCTCTTGGTAGCAGAAGTCACTGATTTCCAACCTTCACCTTCTCCAGAGGTTGCACTTACCTGAACACCAGGGGAGAACACCACCTGTCCCGCTGTTAGAGATGGGATTCAGCTCTTCAAGCTGGTGTATTTCAGAGAAGATCCTCTTTACCTCGCTTTCCTCTTCTCTGATGCTGTTCTCCTGTAACTCCACTTGGCAGCACAGCTCCTGCAGAACAAACGGCCATCTCCCCTGAACTCAGAGAGAGACTCCAAGCATTCCCTGCAGCCTAGGACACTTGTGGCGCTGCATCCACCATTTGCAACTTACTCTGCGTCAAAGCCTCTACCTTGGCATGGATAGCTGCCAGTGGAACCACTCTGTGGTGTGTTAACACCACGTCTGAGACTTTTGCAGAACAAATTGATTTTTGTCCCCTTTTGCATAAACTGCTCTATCTGTTAGCGGTGCTCTGGAAGCTGCACTTCTATATATTTCTTAGTTGAGCACCAGCTAAAAGGGTGCTTGGCCGTCTCCAATGGTGGGCAGCTGTAGCAAAGGTTCTGGGCACCTGGAACAAAGGCAGCTGATTGTGCTTGTTGAAGCTGCTGGAGCAACTTCCTTACCTTGTCTTTGCCTGGTAGCAGCAAGTACCTTAAATTTCTTAAAGTGTTCCCAAGCACTCCCTGATGATCTTGGATCTTATCACCAGAAGGCAAAGAAGCTTCCAAAGCTGAGCCCAGAGACTGCTGCACAAAAACCAGCATCTTTAGCTGTGCTCTCGTAATATCCATTTCACAATATTCTGAATTTAGCCTCTTTTTAAACCATAAATGGAACAGTGGGTCAGGAAAATGGTATGATTTATAAAAGATGAAAAATGATCGGGAGCCATTTTTCACAGCAGGTCCAGCTCCATCTGTAGCTGCCTCTCACTGCAGACAGGTCTGGGTGTTGCAGAAGGTGATGAAATACTTCCCCTTCTTCCATTTCAACTTTTAAAATTCAGCTTCAGATGTTGAAGATGGAAGATCAAACCTTGATTTGCTATCATGATTTATGGCACCAGTGGATGTTTGTGTAAGCCATGCCTCTGTCTGGTTTTTAATCCTACTAAATTCTTGACCTCCACACTGTTTTATGTCAATGAATTCAAGGGTCTGTTTCCACAGAAAAACAAGGACTTACTTTGTTTACAGCCATTATCATGCAAGAATTTCTTCTCTGCTACTGGAAATGACAAATCGGAGCGTTATATTGATTCTTCTACTTCATTTAATACAGGCCTTAAACTGAAAAAGACACTCCATCCTGCAGCTTCCAACACAGCCCCGCTTCTGTGGATCAGTAGTGAGTCTCATTAAAAGGCAACACAGACCGTTAGTTATCTCAAAAAAGTAGCTCACTTCTGCTGATTTTCTAGCTCAACAAGTATGAAAGGGGCTACTTCTTATTTTACCAATATTAGGCACAACCAAATATGGTTTATAGCGTGATAGTCAAACCAGCTGTAAAAATTAATAGGTACTTCTGCTTAAGTTCAATGCTCTGTTCCACTCCAGCTGGAATGAAACTCATAAAACTTAAAACACAGTTGAGTGAAGGCTTTCACACCTCCATTGCTTGATGTCATTTCATGATTCATTATGTGGCTATTACTGACAACCATCAGGACACGGCATAAAGTTATTATTCAAACAGGAAATTTCAGGTCCAAAAACTGGTTTCCTGTCTGACACAATTCACATGATGCAGGGTTGGGGATTTTCTGTGTTTTGCATCTTTTCCAGTAGAATATCAATATCAAAAAATCAATCAGTGCCTGATAGTGAATGTTAAATCCCCTGAAATGCTAAAAGGTTGTACCTTTTGAATAGATAACAGTTTTCTGGAGGGAGAGGGCAAGGAGACTTACAGGTCCAAAAAATTGTGAAGTTTGACAGACTCTGGCAATGCTTCTGGCACTTAATAAACCTACATTGCATTTGTCAATTCCTATTTTAGGATTCTCTCCTTACTTGCCTACAACTAGCAAATACATCACACGTTGCTTTGTCTAACACCTTCACATCAAGGCACTCTAGTGACTGAGGCAGCATTGGGGAAAGAAGCATCAGAAGACATTAGCAGAGTATATATCACACCAATTTAATGCATTATAGAGCAAATCAATTGTGATGGATAGAACTTCAAATAATAACCTGATTACAGAGGGACAAACCCAAGAAACATCCACGGAGTTCCACAACGTGGAACCCCAGCAGATTGGATCTGAAATTAATCTCAACTAGATAATTGCTTTTGTATTCTGGATTTGCAAGCACAAAGATGACCGACAAAAATGGATGTCCCCCAGGAGACATAAATTGGTAGCCCTTGGAGCTACCACTGGAGTCAGGGAGAGAAACCCCCTCTTCTGTGGTCTACATCAATTCTGCCATTCATTTCCAAAGGGCTTGCATATATCAGGACCAAATTGATCTTTATAGCTTTTCCTTTCTCAAGAGCACATTTCTGTTATGCTCCATAGATTTTGGCCATTTCAAAGGGTCATGATGAGCTCTTTTCAGGGAGACAATCTAGGTCTTCTATCCTTCATCTCCTTCTGTTTAACGCTGTGAATAGACCCACTGACTCCTCTGGGATTACATGGATACTGAAAGTCAAGCACATATCAAAGTGTTGGCAGGATTGCTGCCTAGGGAGTGAGACACAAAAGGCTGTAGAAAAAATATTCCTTAATGAGACTCTATTAAAAAAACCCCCACAAATGTTATTAAACTTCAGTTAGTTTGTTACTGGTGGGGAAGGACACTGAATCTAGTAGTGTGTATTTTCACTATAATTTTTATTGTTTGAGTACATGCTATTATGCATGTATACAGTGATGTTATCTACTCTAATATCTTTCAGATATTTTACTCTGAATGTCATAAGCACATAAAATCAGTTAATTCCTTCCATGTTATGAGCGCAGAATACTGATTGTGGAGCTATCAGTAATATGCATTCAGAGGATACACTGCACTGACTCTGAAGGATCCACAATTGAATACTGAATAATCCACAAAATATGACAAAATGCAAATAAGGTGACTGACATGATATTGGAATGTTGAATTACTAGAGGAATACAAAGGAGGTATTAGTATTTTGTTCCTCTTGTGGAAAAATTGCTTGTGAGACTCCAATTTAACTAATTTCAATTTTTATTAAAACCCCTTTCATTACTCGGACCCACTGCATATGACAGCTGCATTTCAAAATTAACACTAATTTGCAAGTGCAGCTGGCCTCCCTTGACAGTGAGACAGCACAAAACATTGTTAAGACAGAAACTGAGGGTGGAGTTACACACATACTTAATTTTATAGTACATATGTTTTAGAATAATTTATTATAAATATACCCCAGTGACATCAGTGCCAAATTTGCACCCACAGTTCCCTGCTTCTGACTCCCTGTAAGCCAGAGCTCTGCAGATCAATTTGGGCCAGGTGTACCTTGCATTACTATTTTATCTCAGGCAGCTGTTCCCTCCCTGTTTATTCCTTCTGGGTTGCAGACACTGCTGTGCAGGGATGTAGAGTTTGAGTTTAGGGAACTGAAGGACTGGTTTTCCCTTGCTGGAGGCAGTGACAGCTTTGGGAGGAAAAGTTTCTTGCAGGCTCTTGCAGTAGCAAACACCAGCACATCCTGCCCGTTTGGCAATAATTAGCGTGGCACAGCAGGTCAGGCCCAGACTCGGCTGGATACATGCTTGCTAAGCATGTGTTTATCCAAAAATCTTCCTTGAAGATCTAATTTGATAAACTAGGGCCTTAAAAACACTGTTGGAGTTCTTTGAGGTTTGCTTGTGCTGTATGTTAATAAAGTAGCTATAACTTAGCCAGCAANAATCATTAAGACTGGAAAAGACCCGTAAGAGTCCCACTGTTAACCCTGCACCACCCTGTTCACCAGTAAAGCATGTTCACAAGTGCCACATCTACATGCCTTCTGAACTCTTCCAGTGATGGTGATTCCATCACTTCTCTGGGCAGCCTGTTCCAGCGTCTGACCACCCCTTCTGGGAAAAATTTTTTCCTCATATCCAATCTACACCTCCCCTGGCACAACTTGAGGCTACTTCTTCTGGTCCTGTCACTTATTACATGGAAGAAGAGACTGACCCCTACTTAACTACAACCTCCTTTCAGGTAGTTATAGAAAGTTGTAAGATCCCCACTGAGCCTGAGAGAGAGAGAGATAGATAGATAGATAGACAGATACATACATACATATATATGTATATATAAACATGTAACTTCTAAATTCTAAAATATTTAAGCTCTACTCTATATCCAATTTAGCTTTGGAAAGATGTAGTATACTACCTTTCTCCATGAAAGCTTTAAAAGGAAGTTATTATTTACAAGTGATCTAAAATCCACATGCAAGAAGACAAGTAAGGGAGATTAGTACAAAAAATAGAAAAATAGTCAGGATTCAGGCACCAGCACTGAAGGATTCTTGCTGGTCAGACGCCTATTTAGAGGTGTCTATATTAGGTTTTATGTGGCCTTTTCCAGAGCTGAGGGCTTGGTCACGTGCCGTGGCTAGGTTATAATTAGGCAGATTTCTAACCCTCTCTGTCCTCCCCTCCTCCAACCTATCACTGTCAGTCTTAGCTGGAACTGATCTAAGTTTCTAATGTTTCTTCTTGGGCACTGCTGCAGTTACCTCTCTCATCCTGCATTTTCTGCCTTTTTCTATAAGCTTTTACTACAAGCAAAATCTCTTCTTGCCCCTTTAGCTCTCAGGTCACACACGTGCCAAACTGGGGGTCCAAGCCCCACCTAATCAAGGTAGTCCCTGTGGGATCACCTCTGCCTACTGGAGTCAAATGAAAGGACACCTTTTGTGCTTAAAAAACTGGAGCTCACTGTAGGACATTTAAGCCTTTGCAGCATCTTGTCGGCTGCTACCCAAGGTGACAACGTGCCCTGTTGCCGCCCGCGCGCTTCGTGCCCGTGTTTGTCTGCGAGCAACACCCGGCAGCGTGACACCACACTCAGGCCTGAGCCAGTTCCCTTCAGAGCTGATCTGGGCACCCACCACGGCACCGCGTCTTGACAGGGACACAGACCTTTTCAAGAAACAAGGAGAATACAGACTGGCAGCTCTGTGGCAGTACTGGTGCTGTGCTCACAAGCTACTTGATGTTCAAAATACTCCAGATTAAAAGCTGCCTCAGTCATCACAGACTTCCATGGGTATTAATTTTAAATAAAAATGGAATTAATGGGAATTTTCAGCTCTTGACAAAATCACATAGTCCTTCACATTAAATTCTGACTCAGAAAGTGGTAATCTCTCTACTGTTTGTTTAATAAAATATTTGTCTGGTAAAAGAGAACATTATGATTTATCTATCAGTGGTTTGTTAAACATCTCATTCATTTTGGTTTGCAAAGTGAAGCTTTAGGATGAGGGTGCTGATATTTTGGAATACCTGCCCATCCCCAGGGAAGCTGGAAAAGGTTAAAAATTTATTGCAGGCACTCAGAGTGCACTAATGTCTTACAGACTGAGCTGGCATTGATCCTTTCCTCTCTCCTGCTAAATCTTCCACAGATGAGAGCAGCTATTTACTTTACATTGTGCAAGCAGAGCTCCTCGAAGAGAAATAAAATCTTTCTAACTTGGAACATACTGCTTGGAGCAGAGTTGGATTTCTGTTACACAACAACTGATTATTCCCATCTTAGAAATATCTGGGGCAAAGCAGAGCATCAGCTCTAGGTGAGTAGAAAAAGAACTGACAACCTGGAGATGTCTGCAGATGCACATAAGGCATTTATTTATCTGGGCTCAGGCAGAGCTGGAGTAGCAGCCTTTTTTTCTTTAAGTTAGGAAAATATGGTGGAGAGTGTTCAATAAGAAGGAGGTTTAATTAATACGAATATAAAGAATAACTCAGTATAAAGACAGGAATTTTATTGTGATGGTGAAGATAACTGAGGATCAGTGTCATATCTCCCTAGGTATATCTGATGCTTCCTTTAGTAGAGCACTTATTGAAAAAATTCAAACTGACTCCAGGATTAGACAAATGTGTCTTATGAGTGCACAATGCACCTCAGCTCTAACTTGGGAAATAGTAGATTAAAATGGTACATGCTATTATCAATAGAGCTTTATCAAGATGCTACCAAATCTCATGCACTGTGGTATCCGCATTGAAAAATATGGGGAACTTCGATTTAGTTCCAAATTTGGCCCTCAGAGATGTATATTCTCATTTCTTGTGAAAACTAATGGAAAGAGTACATGAAATCTGGCTTTAGAGCACAGCCCCTCATGAACTCTGCTTCTGAAACACTTCTTGTTGCTTTGATTTACGGCAGTAAATGCTACAGTGGCATCTGAAGGTCTCACCTGCACTTAAGAGCCTTTTGAGCTAGGAACCATTCACATTTGTGACTGCAGGCAGTCTCTGTGGAGTCCTACTTCAATTTGTTGCCCTCTCTGGGTGGCAGGGAAGGAGCCAGAAACTTGAAAGATGCCCTGTGATATTCTCTGCTTTCATACAAACAATACTTTGTTAAGACATAAATGGGTTTGAGATAAATTGAAGATGAATTTACATTGTAACTATAGACCTCTAAGCAAATTTCTTTTGAAGGGACTTGGCTGGCTAGACTCCAAGAGCATCCTTTTGCAAGAAGATTGGGTTGAAATGCAAAGTAAGACTAGAGTTGCCCAACCTACAAAGCCAGCAAATAACATAATTGGAGCTGAAGATGTGCATCAGCTGGATTCACTTGCCATGTGCCCAGGCCCCAAGAGTGGTTCTGTCTCCCTGCAGCTGCTTGTTCCTCTGGGCAGAAAATAAAAGCCAGTGACTTGTTGGTAGTACACAATCACCAGAATTTTGCACACAAAGGTCTCAGTTGTTATCAAATGCAGAGCTGATCTCGTTAGTCTTTTGTGCACAAAGCACACATCCTATTTTATGTGACTGCTTTAAGGGGATGCATTCACTCCCAGCCACACAACCAATGCACTCAATAAATGCACACACAAGCAGTAAAGCTTCACTTTTGCCCTACATACCACAGTGCAGAAAGCAGCTGCGTAAGGCAGACAGAGTGGAAGGACACGGATGGTGTTTGCATGAGTCCTGTAACCCACAAGCCTCAGAGGGAAAACCTGAATGGGAGTGGTGGGCTGGCTGGGATGCTCCGGGACTGCCTGGTTGTGGCTGTGGCCTGGAGTTACCATCCTGACTAATCACCACTTTGCTTGCACAGGACTTGTTTGTGAAAAGTCTCTGCACATAAAGCAGAGCTCTCTCACCTACATTTCTCCCCCCAAAGAACAATTCTCTTTGCACTATACGTTGTGTAACTGACCATTGGAACACAAAAAAAAGAGCTCTCAAACCATACGAAAATCAGGAGGATTTTTTTCTTTCCAGTACCCCATTTTCCTATGAAAAGGCTCTCTCTCCTTGCAGGTATGTTTCTTTGATACCTTCAAACATTCTTCTGTCTCTCACTGATCACCATGTCCCAAAATTTTCACCATTTGTACTAACAGACATGATAGTGAGGTTGGGAACTGACTTGCAGACTGCTTTTAACTTCAATGGCTTTTTAAACCAAGAACAGCTACAGCACTAGAAAACCCTTAATAAAAGACAGCGCTGCTCTATTTAAGAGAGGATTATTCAGTTTAAACTGCTCCCTTAATCAAATTCACATAAGCTTGCTTGATATCTATTTAAGTTTCCATATTATTTTTTCTCTTGTTTAATTAAAACAATTTTGAATTATGCTTTGAGGCAAACCTGCACAACTCTGTACGTACACAAGCTCTCAGATGGTGTTACCAACAGCCCATTTGGAAATGGTACAGCTCATTAGCTTTGCTGGCTCTCAGACAGCTCAGGACAGTTTGAATTTCCTGCCAACTCAATGGTATTATTTAGTTTGTATTTAAAAGCTCGTGTTTCCTTTTGACCCAGGATGGTCAGCAAGCACAAGCACTGAAGGGCCTGGTCTTTCATCAGCGTCTGCAAGAGCAGAAGAGCCCTGAGACTCTGGATGAGTACAGTGCATTGCCTTTTGCTTCCTTTTACTGCTGCTTTATGGAACAGAAGGAAGAGACAATGTGAGCTTTTGTACAAAAGTGAGGTGACCTTTCCAAGTTACATGTGGGATCTGCTGCTGTTTCTATAGAGACCAAATGCATTAACCTGAGTCAAGTGGGAATGCCTGAGGCTCATTGAAAGGGATATAGTTTCTCAGAGAAAGCTGGAAGATTAAGTAAAAGGCTTGATTCATGTGTTTTACTTTTTAAGCAAAGGGAAGCTGCATTTAAACTTCCTCAATTGGATGTCTGAGCAAAGACAAACATTTTGTGTCTGATTTCAGCTTCCAACTTCTAACTTGCAACAGTCTTACCAAAAGCTGTCCTACTTTAGGGTCCCAAATGCTTATTTGGCTGAATAAGACTGTACAAGAACTAGGTTTAGACTGGTGAAATATGCTTCTTGTTCAGTCACAGTCTGCAAAAATACTCTGAGATGCTGCTTCATTTGTCCATCCTACATCCACAAACTCATAAACTGAAATAAAATCTCCCCTCAAGGCAGGTCCTAAGAGCTAACTCATTCTCATCAAACCTAAACCCATTTTGTTTCAATACTGAGAAATAGTATACAGAATAAAATATTTTTCACTATGTGTAAGAAAGATTAAAAAAAAATCTTAAGAGATCAGTTGCACACCTTTTCTGGGAGTTGACAAGAAAAGACAATGATGATAAATTTCTATACTAACTAATAAATTATTTTCACTGATTTTAGGTGCTAGGCCTATTTAATTTGCAGGTGGGTGGACATGAATCATGTCACAAGTACTGCTTGTTGTCATCTGTCTAGATATATTCTGTCTGATCACAGGAGAAAATTCAGCTTCTGCCTATGTGCCCAGGAAGTTCAGTTTTCTGGTGGAAAAAGGTAAAGTGAGGATTCTCTCCAAATCCCCATTTCTACCTAGTCCAACAGGGATATTTAATAAAACAAGACTTGTTCTGTGAAAAATCATCCCCAAGCCCCTGCCCTTCCAGTGGTTTCCCTTCTGTGTATTTGAGAGTCTGAAAACAAGGGGTTTTTTAGTGATTTTCTCTTTGCATCTCTTAGGCATGCACTCCTATGCCCACCCCTGGCTTCGGGTAGTAGAGTATGCCTGCTGGGCTGTAGAAGTTAAGAAAAATAAAATAGTCAATAACAGCTCATTAAAAACAAAAACAAAACCCCACATCCAAATAAAAAAACTTCATATATTTACAAAATGGCAGAGTTTAAAGTTTGATTTAAAGGCTGATCTGACATATGTTGCATAGGAGAGAACCATGTAACTTACATATAGGAAAATTTCTAATTATCATCCATGAAAAAGAAATACTGTGATTAGTTTGAACTGTGTTGAACCTTTGACTACTTGAGGAAAGAATTATTCAAAAAGGCAGCCAATGCACAAACAGCTCTTCATCTTTTACCTAGCTGGGCTGGCTTTTAGATCAAACAAGTAGGATCAAAGTTTGTTTTTACAAAGTCTCCTTTAAATGCAAGGGTCCCAAAAGTACTTTATAAAATGGCCCTTTGAGAAATATAATATCTCTTAAGTAATAAGTTAGGTACGCAGAATTAAACAGAACAAAGAGTGATGCCGGGTATCAGCAACAAATTAATTGGTTTTGTCATCTCAAACACAAAATTAAATGTTTCTAACTGACTTTCATTTTCCATTCTGCTCCCCAATCACGTAACACACACAAAATGCTGCTGTAAGGGCCTGAACACTCCATTGATCTTAATAGTTCTGATGGCACCGCCTGCTGCTGGTGTTAGTGTTCCCAGAAAGCTTAGTGGTCAGTTTTAGGGTGCCCTTCGAACTGCCATCTCATTCTACAACTCAGGGGAGAAGGTCGTGTCCCAAGCACAACTCACTGAAAGTATCTTCTGCTTGCTGGCTTGCTGCTGCTGGGAATCGGGGATCAATGCTGCCTGCACCCAGTGCTCAGGCTGTGATAGGTGATGGAACGAGGAGAGCACTGAAGAGGAGCAGAAAAGCTTTCTAAATTAGAGCTGTTCTGGCCCAGTGCTTCGTGGGTACGTGTTCTTTGTTTGATAAGGGTTAAGCTTTTTATTAAAGACATTCATGTGGGTGCTTTGTGTGCCTGCACAATACGATACCTCCAGATAAATAAAAGAGCATTAGTTTTGAATACAATCCTGGTTTATCCAGTGCAATAGCACATGCATGTGAATAGACTGGAAATATTGACACAGAGTAACGGAAAAGGTTAAGTCAATGTTTGCTCAGTGCTGCAATCCAGAAGTCATTTTGAGTGCAGCAAATTCTGAGATTCCTGAGCAGGAAGTAAACAAACAGGTCAAAGCAATTAACAGATAAGTTAGGCGAGCTCAGTGCATGCACAAGCAGGCTCAGCAAAGTGCTCTGTTCCAGTCTGCTGCCCAGCCTGAGCACTTTGGCAACGTCTTACTGCCTGTGGTTCTGCACTCCTGTGTTTTCTACCTTGCGGGGAGCATTGAGTTCATGCTTATTTAGGGAAGTGTGACAGCCAGCAAGGGCATAGAGGCCCTCCTGGGGAGCAAGGAATACAGGGAGGTACATTTGTGGGGGTTATGTTCTGTCGAAATAGGGAGCTGCTCCTGTTCATATTGGCAAGGAATGTATTGACTTCTATAGGAGCAGGGCTGGGAGCTGAAGGAGTCATCAATCTTGCTACACAGTATTGAGCAGAAGTGTAATAGGTGCTCAATCTGGTCTGTATGTTTTTCATTTGCAATAGCTGTGTATCAGGGGATAAACAGGCATTTATAGGAATTGATCTGACGGCCAGAAGCTGTAACTAAGGACAAGTAGTGCAGCCCAGGAAGGTGGGACAGGACAGTAGCAGGTCTTTGAGCTTCCAGGCTAGCAGCAAAGAGAGACAGTGGCCTGGCCAATCCCTGATTTTTCTTACTGCTGCAAATTACACCATTGGCACCACCTCGCACTGGGCAGCAGCGAAGCAGTTAATGTGACTTCTGAGGGAGATACGAGCTCCTTGCAGGCCCAGGTAAGTAAGTCAATATTACAAAGCAAACTCCATAAAGAACTTCATGTTCTCTGGCAGAGGACCTTCATTAAAGCAGCAAGTGAAGCAGCAAGCTTATTTCCCCGGGGTCAACCACTTACACCTTAAACTTTCAAAAATGAAATGTATTCCCTGTATTCCAAAAGACATTTTATGTAGTAGTGCCCTTTTGGGATTATAAAATCAAAATCTCTGACATTTTCCTGAAATTTCTGCGATGAAAAGGAGGCCATAGGGATCATGTTGTTGGAGCTGAAGGACACTAGAGTGCCCCACAGTGCAAGAGCTCTCTTTTTGAATACCTGAGCTACTCTTGGCTGAGATGGAGTACCTGTTGGAAGAAATCAACACGTCAGTAAACTCTTGAAGTATAGATGGTTTCCAGAGAGAAACAGAACTAAAGTCTCAGACTGGAACTTCTCAAAAGTCTGCATTCAGCTGACAGTGATTTTCAGGTGAGGCTTACTTCTGTCTGAAGTTTCTGTCACGTTTATGTGAATTTGCAGCCACAAATGTGAGAACTTCAACAAGCACGTGGCAGCTCAAAAAAGGCTTCAGTGAATGAATACAGTTTAGGACTCAGGGCAAAAAAAAGAAAAGGTTATCTTGGGGCTCTTCATCTTTGACATTACAGATAAAAAGGGAACATCATGACTTCAAAGTACATAAAAGACTGCTGCAAAAAAAGCAGCTTCTTTTCTTTATTTACCTGTCAGATGGGACAAGAAATAATGTGTTTAAATGGAAGGAAGAATCAGGTCAGATACTAGTAAAATACAGCAGCAACACACTGAAGTGCAGGAGTAACTTCCCTTGATAGCTCTTGGGATCATCTTTGCTGGGGGTATTGAAGTCCTAGACGAAGCTAGTGACCTAAATACATGTAAATATAGCTGACATTATCTTGTGAGGACATGAGACCAGCCTTCTTCTTGAAGTCCCTTCAACACTGCTTCTTTGGCACAGGGTCAGGAAAACTCTACCATGGACTAGACCAGATCCAAGATTTCAGAGGCACTTCAGAGAAGACAGAGGAGGGATGATGTTTACCCTTGCAGAGCGGTTTGCCCAGTAGCAGGCTTTACTGGCACCACGGAGATGGCACTCAAAACTTTGCGGTGTGCTTTTTATTTTTCTCCTCATGCATGATTTCTGTGATGGTAAATAATATTGAAGAGGTTTTTACACAGTTTGTCAACTACTTTCTTAGCTGCAAAACATGATAGCATGAATCACAACTTGTCTGAGGGTAGAAATTATTTAAATCGAAAATAAATATCCAAGCTGAAGCTCATAGAAGTCAATGGGAAATTGCAGGCCAAAACAAATATTCAAAATGAATAATAATGTCTCTCCATATAAATTACTCTTCTAGAAAACAACTTTGCTCATGCTATATATTTGAGATGCTCAGGTAAATCTTAGAAATATGCCTCAGAACCCTGAAAGTGATGCACATCATGTACAAAGTTGTGCTGTTTTCCTTGGCTTCAGCTGCATTTGAGATTTCAGGAACAGCTTGTATTACCTCATTCATCAATCTCTTGTCTTGTTCTTGTTCCCACATTGTTCTACTTGAAGTATAAAAAATACTCCTGTTTTATTTAACCATTTGTACATATATCAGACCACCAGGAGAGCAAATGGAGTGAAAGATATGAAGTGCCTATTAGGTATGTGGGATCTATGAAATAGCTCACCTGGAGGTAAAACAAAATGCTGGCTATGAAAAGCTTTTCTTTTTGTAGTTCATCAAGAAATATTCAGACTTAAGACACTAAATGTGTTAGACATTTCGTAAAGATCTCTCTCTGTGCTCAGACTACTGAACTGACAGGCTAAGATGAAAAGGAGAATTAATTAGAATTAGTCTTAGCAGGAAAAAGGAAACTGCTGGATCAAATTATTTCAAGATAAGGGAAGAAGTTGTTTCATTACCTAAAAAAAGAAGTAAGAGACAATATTTTTTGATCTTGAAATCAACTGATCCTAAGCAATTTGCACCTGACCAGTAGAGGAACTCCTAACTAACTTGAGTCAAGCTAGATAAAAGAAAGCAGTGTAAATTAGCTAGAATACCCTCCCATTCTGACATGATTAGACCACTTTCAGTGTTTAAGAGAAACTATTTTAATCTACCTCAAACCTTTTCACACAGCACTAGCACAGGTTTCTTGGTTCTGCACTTTCACTACAGAAAGCTGTACTGTGTTTGAACAGGAAAGGTTGTATATAACTGAATTCTAAGTTGATCTGAAAATCCTTTTTGTCTTTTTTTCATTCCCCAGAAAAATGTTTTGTACTTAAAGACCTTTTGTTTTTAATTTTATATTTTCTATAGCTTTTTTTTCTAGGTGGTTTTTACTCACCATTATACATGTCTAAGCGAAATATTATTTTGAAACAAAAAAAGATGTCTTGAAAAAATTAATGAGAGGAGGGGCTTGCTAAACCAATATGACTTTGGTGATAATTTGTGCATACAAATGAAATAGATCTAAATGTTTGGTAGTTAACATTTAAGTTAATATAACTTTGTTCTGTGCCCATCAGCATTTTCCTTGTATCTAGGAAAGCCCCTTAGTTATCCATGTGCATCTGCTTACCTGCACCATAGTGCAATCTGAATATCCAAATGGAATTTGACCATCACGTGGTCCTGCTAAAAGGCTTCTGATCAACAAGCATGAGAAAATTACGCATCCTTGCCCTGCTCTTTTCCCACTGCTGTGTGCTCAGGGAATGTCACGAGTGACTTTAGACTGCAAGACGTACATCCACTTAAAAGATTTCCATTCTAAGCAGACAAAATGTAATCTCCCTGTGCACTACCAAGGGTGTCTTTCATGTCTTACACTATCTAAGAAATAGCGAGTTCATCCACTCTCTCTGAGAGGGAAAAAGATAAAGAATTCAAGACCTTGGAAAGTCTTATGACTACTGAGAGAGGAGCAAATTTGGATGATAAGGGCCATGTGACACAAGTTGATGGTATGTGTTCTTCCTAAAGAAGAAGAAACAACTATGGGATTCAGGACAGGTGAAGACTGCTGTCTTAGAGCAGCATCTTCAGAGCAGCAACCACTGAAAAGTCTATAACAAAACACCTGAATGATCCTTCCTGGAGTAAAATTATTTATATACTATAGAATCCTATCCCAAACAGTGCTTTCCAATATGAAGATTTAGAAGGCAGAATAGTTTCTTTAATTAATTAGAAAATAGGTATTCTCCCTAGGAGTCACTGTACTTTCACCACCCTTCTTAAAACCATATTCCCTTCCCCATTTTAAAATGAAAATTTAATTTAACCCAGACAGCTTTTTATGTCTCAAGATACATGTTTGGCCTGAGTGCCATTTGATGTGCTCCAAAGAGGTGCTCCTCTGAACCTGTCTATTGGGCAAAAATGCAGGTTGCTACATGTGTATAGAGGAAAACAGTTTTAGAATGTAGGCAGGGATTTTCAATGGTAATTAAAGGGAAAGAGTTCAATATCAAGCAATTCTGGTCATTTCACAATTACCCTGGGGACATTTACAGTACCTTGAAAAACAGTAGAGGATACTGCAGCAAAAAAAAAACACATCTCAAGGAGAATAAAGTCATTAGTGTTTTTAAAAGAACTCTAACTGCTTTTGAAAAGTGTGCAAGGCTAAAAGAAGCACACCAGGTTTGGTTAACAGAATACCCAGGTATTCCTTGCAGGTAATTAATGCTTACTGTAATGATCTGCCCCTTCATTCTCATGTTAGCTGAGTTTCAAATGACTGTAAGAAATGAGCCAAGGGAACATGGCTGAAACAAATCAGCCAGCAATACTTGTCACCGAGTGAGGCAGACAGTGCCACGTGAGGGCACAGGCTGCATTAAAATATTTGCCAGGTTTTTAGACAGGCAATTATCGCCTCAGTCTTTTGTAGGCCTCTGATGTATAATGTCATATTCACACACAAACACGTTCTCTCTCACTTCTGCATTTGCCATTTTAACCATATTTCCCTAATTGAGCTCTTTTGACGGAGATTAGCAGGCTGCTTTCACGTGGCAGCTGCGGCAGTTCACCTGGAAGAGAGGAGGGTCAGCGGGGTCAGAAAAGCAGCCAGACAAGTTAATCATCCGCTGAATATGAAAATGACAGAGCAGGGAAACAGTCTATTCTGTGTGAATAAAGACCTTTTGTGAGAGTAACTGATCGAGCTCCATACAGCTTGTCCACCACAGGAAGTGAACAGTGTAAGACTGGGGGACAGGAACAAAGACACATGCTGCACTGCTGACAGCAGTCAGAACGGGGTAATTATTTCTTACCAGAAACAAGAACCCGAAAGAGAGAGAAATTTGTTACATATGGTTATTCCTGTAGGTGAACACTCAATGTCTTTTTTCACTGGCTCTGCAGGACTCTGTTTTTAGCAAGCGCGGAAACAGAGTCCTGCAGAGTTTTTTTCTCACCCCCCAGCACCAATTATTCGCACCACAACTTCAATAGCAAAAGATTAGCTCAACAATAGCATCACTGAACTCACCACAAGTGTTTTATGAAGCTCATAGTGCTTGAAGGTGCCCCGTCCATGGCAGCGGGTTTGGAACAAGATGATCTTTAATGTCCTTTCCAACATAAACCATTCTGTGATTCTATGGCTTAAACAAAGAGGGAAGAGACAACACTGCCAAACTGGAGCTCAGACTTCACTGTCTGTTGGCCAAGGTTTAATAGGGTGCAGCTTAACACAGACCCACTGCATTTTTTCTTAGTAATACAGTGTTATCTGAGCCATTGCAGTGAAGACTAAACACCTTGAAGGAGATAATGAGAGAAAGGAAACACAGAGTTATGCTCTCATAAACACAGCTCATTCCATTTCTGCTGTGTTGCTTGATCTCCAAAGAGCCTTCCAAAGGAAGGCAGAACACCTTTAAAAACTGTGCATTTTACATGGAAAACTGAAAGGCTTCCCATGAAGATGAAATTCTATGTGTTTGATCCTCACATTCATGTTATTGTTCTGAAAAGCACAAAAGACAGAACTGTTCAGATATTAGACTGTCAGTCTCTGGGGTAGGGCTGTATTTTCTTTGTATATACACATATATCTATAGTGCCTGGAGCAATGGATACCTTCACAAACTAAATAATTAGTAACTACTGAGATACTTCTAATATCTTCTGAGATGCCTCACAGTATGTGAGTTAACACCAAATAAAACATTTTTTAATACATAAACCACCACCATCAGGAGGAATTATTTGTTTCTCTACCAGTAACTGAGTGGATACATAAATAGAAAATCTAGTTATGTGTAACCACTGCTAATACACCAAACACATCATTCATGACTGTTTCTGTGCTGCTCAAATATGTGGCTGAAGGAGGCCATGGCTGGAGGCCTTCACACACATCTGCCAGTATCCTTTTGAGGGTGAAGCTCAACTGTACATGATGGAGTGGATAATACATCTTTTGTTGCTATGTGGGTAAGAACAATAATCGAAACTATTTAGAGGATAATTGGTGTGCTCTATTTTAAAAGGAAATAATCTGGTTTCCAAGGGGACTAACTATGAGACCTAAAGCCTGTAGTTTATCTCAGTGTAGGAATGGGATCATTATGGAGGAAAACAGAGCACCCATCCAGTTCAATTACCCCAATTGTATTATGAATGTAAAAGAGGAAATTGTATGTATCCCAAAAAGGAAAGTTTCCCACTCTTTCCCTTCCATCCCACTTGGAACCTACCCTGGAAGCATTTGGTCTCTCTCAGACTACAACAGGGCTTTTGTGCTCAGAAAACTTGGAAGGTTTGTTCCTTGCTGATTACTCAGCTACCTCTTAAACCCTTCTTCATCCTACATAATCGACTTGCTGGAGCTTATCAGGCTGTATTCATCCACTTGGTAAACTGCCATATCTACAACTCCTTGCTGGTGCTTTTGCAAACAACAAAAGAACAATTGGAGAAAACACTGCTTGGAAGGGGCAAAACATTTGCCAGGTATAAATCAACCATAATAAAATCTGGTCTCTTTGGGGGAAAAATGCTCCTTGGAACATTCAACTAAAAAATGATAGGAGTGGGGAGAGGGTAGGATCCATGATACCCACTCCAGAAACTTTTTTTTTTTTGTATTTGGATATCACAGTGTTGCTCTTACTCTTCTGACTTGACCAACATCCCCAGATGCCTGGGAGGTTATGCAATATGAACAGCTGGTCAGCATATGGATTCTGAAAACGCTGCAGTGAGAAATGAACTGCTGAGACTCTGCTCATGAGGTTGCTCATGCTAGACTGGGATATTCTGTCTCACCAAGAGAACTACCTCCTCTGCTGTTGGACTGGTATTCAATTAACCACTGCAACCATCAGCTCTCTTACATGGGTTTCTAGCATTTTGTAGGGACAGGTCATCTGCTAGTAGAGGTTAACATAAAACTCTTTTTTCTCCTCAACAATATTTTTACCTTCTCCCTGCTTGTTAACAAGTTTCCTTTTCTCTTCGTCAGTAATCTGGAGTATTCAGTAACTTGGATCGAGAGATCTGGACTTGATCAGTGGGCCGAGGACAACTGCAGGAGGTTCAAGGTGAAGTGCCAGGTCCTGCACTTGGGTCACACAACCCCATGAAATGACACAGGCTGGGGGATGAGTGGCTCGAGACATGTTCAGCAGAAAGGGACTTGGAGGTGCTGGTTGA
>VYZT01029909.1:0-53808 GCA_013400735.1 Pomatostomus ruficeps | reverse complement strand
GGCAATGGACAGAAACTGGTGCAGAGGAAGTTCTATCTGACCAAGACGAAAAATTTCTTTACTGTTCAGTTGACTGAGCACTGGAAGAGGTTGCCCAGAGAGGCTGTGAAGTCTCACTCACTGGAGATATTCAAGAACAGTCTGGACGCAATTCCTGTGCAATGTGCTCTAGGATGTGCTTGAGCAGGATGGCTGGGCCACATGACCCACTGTGGTCTGTTCAGGCCTTGCCCATTCTGTTATTCTGTGACTAAACATTTGGAGTGTGCTGTTGGTGGGCCAGCCTTCGTATCTGGACAGTAAAGAACAGAATGTCATGAGCCCTACTTTTATTTCATCACAGGTTCTGAACAGATCTGGGTGTCTCTTGTAGCAAGCTAATTATTCCCCTGTTCAGGAAACCAGATTTTTCCTCTGTAAGAACTCAACTCACACCATTTTAGTCAAATGTTTCCAAGTAATAACTTGATGTTCCATAAAATGTTTAAAAAATGGTGATTCATAAAAGTGAAGCTACCTATTAATATATCATGATGTAATAGCCAGAGCCATATTCTTGATCAGCTTTCTCACCTGGAAATTGATATTTTGTTCAAGATGGGTGCAAATTGCTAAACAGAGTATTAATGCTTATATTGCATACAAAGTAGGAAAGAATCTGATCCAGTCTGCTTAAAGACATGGTAAAAGACATAATAATAAAACTTATAATGACTCTATATGTCTTGAAATCAAACAATTTTCTTGCAACAGCATTGGAAACAATCATGGTAGCTGATATTCCTAAAGCTTTGCTCACGTGGATAATTCTTAAACATTTCCACTGTTCTGTTGATACTGATGGGGCAGTTTAGCTGAGCAAAAGCTGGCAGGAACAGGCCTCTGGTTTTCATTTGGATTTTCTCCTGGGACTAAAATACAACCAAACAAACAAATAAACCTCATGAAAAAAACATTAATTCTTTTGGGTTTACACTTGGTACTGCTTAAAATGCTTTGCATTGTCTTGGTGAACAGCTTGATGCTTCCATAACAACTGTATAATAACTTTACAAGTAAGTGCATCTAAAACTGATGTGTTACATACATAAAGAGGAAATAATTAATAGCTGTTGGGTCTTGTTTTTTTTCTGTTCTTCCGTTCTTCAAAATCTCTTAATCTACTTTCCTTGGAAGCACATTCAATTACTCCATTGGGCAATACACCCTGGAGAAACACAGTCAAGATGCATTCTGTGTTGAGAAAATTACTTTTGTAAATACAGAAATCTAGTAAAGACTTACTAAATTCAAGATAAAAAAACTTTATAGCACTGGATTTTGATCTATTCAAACAGGTGATTAGAGAGTAACATGTTGTACCATCTGATAAATAATACTTGATCTCATGATCAAGTTAATGTTTTGATCCACTGAGATCTGTTACAAAGTGGTTACAGTAATTGCCCCAACAACTTCTCTCTGACTCCAGAGTATAAAGATTAATCACAAGAAAACCTCATGGTCATTGTTAATAGAAGACTACTCTTTTCTTGCAGGGTGTACACGAAAAGTTTGGTCAGTGATGGCAGAACCACACATCTCAGTTTAGAGATATCTTGACAAGGTTGTTCTTTGAGAGCTGCCTCCCCTTGGGCTGAGTCACCCAATTCTACACTCTTCAGCAAGACCTTCACACACCAGCCACTGCTGACATTAGTGCAAGACACATGTTGTTTGGTCTGGGTGCTGTTCAAAAGTTCTCCATCAGCAACAAGACCCATTTTGGCTGATACCTACAGGAAAAAGGTAGAAATGGCACAGCTGTAAGAGGTCAGCTTCCTACATGGACACTTTCCATACAACTGCACTGAATCCTAATTTGCTAAGCTTATAGTTTCTTAGGTTTCCCATAACTTGTTCACTGCTTTTTCATTTACTGTGGCACTTTTTGTTTCCCTTCACATTCCTGGGCACAGACTGGTTTTTGGTTACTTCTCCAGCAAAATTAAATTTTGCAGCATGTGAGTTCCCTGCCCTAGGCTAGCATAGCCCGTTCTCATTGCCATCTCCAAGTTCAATGTTACCTTCAATTCCTGGGCACACTCAGTCCTTTGGGTACATCTTTAGGGGCACTTAAAATCTGGAGTCAATAACACACATGCACACACATAGCCATTAGCGTGGAATAATGAATTTGCTGTTTAAAGCCAGCTAGTCTTCTCAGGCTTCAGACAGCCTGATGACTTGTCTGGCTCAGATTATGAAGGCTACCTCTCTTTTCTTGCTGGTCACTCAGCCACCAAAGGAATCCGACCACACCTGCAGTAACCTTCTCAAAGCAACGACGTCCATGTGTCATCCAGAATTCATAAATTGCATGTAGCTGGATCACCCTGATCATCATATTTCATGCCCCTTTAGGCTGGTATCCTCAAGGAAGATGTGCATGCATACCAGCCTTCCCTGTTATGCCTGCTGCAGCAGATTCTGTGCTCCACCACAGGTCTTGGCCAGAGCACTCTTGTGCAGTACAAAAAGCAGTATAGACACATCCAGACAGCATAGGTTGCTGTAGGCAAGCATTTTCTCCTTTCCTGTGTGATTGCTTATTCTGGAGCAAAATCCTGCCCTGTCTTTTCTCAGTGAGCTCACTGTGAAAAAAGTTAAACAGAAGATTTAGACTCTGGCATTTGAATTCAGCTTTCTGAAATCCTTACTATAATCTTGTTGCACCTCTGGAGGTGCTGAGCACCCAGGAGATCCAGCCATATTCTTTCTTATTCCCACCTAGCACAGGGTATTCAGTACTGTAGGCTTATATAGAAAAGAAGAAGGAAAGGATCAAGCATAAATTATATTTAAAATTTACAACATATTCAATTATGTTTCTGAGGATTTATCATTGTTTTCTAAATGCTCTTATTATCCAATCTTTCTATGCCTTTTATTCCTCTGTGAATTCATGTCTGGCAAAAACAACAACCCTACATGTGAATTCTTTGAGCTAAAATATAAATCCATAGTTAAGTGCATAGCAACATGGTGAATTTAAACCAAGTCTTTGCAAAAATGCCTAGAGCATGCATTGTTGGGGGAATTAACTGAAAACAAGAGGAGCAAACTGATTTAGCAGTATGCTGTTTCTCTGTTACACTTGTCTCAAATTCATAGATGCTCTGCTGGTGTAAACTGCACTAATTCCATTTTTGCCATTTTTAGCTAAAGATCTACTCCATATATATTGGCTGCAGTGTATGGTCTCTTCATACAAGGAACAACTTTGCACTATTTTACCTGCGACAGAGCAAGCAATAAAAGAGGACATTTATGATGCCCTATTTGTGTAGCTAGGATAATCTCAAGTCTTTTCAGGCTTTCAAGGTTTTCAGACACCAAGTAGAATGTATTTAGATTTGTACATATTCAGAAATCAAAAACCCCTCAAGTACTAATGGCTTAATTTACATTTCATAGAATAAAAAATGTTAGAGTAGGATTTTCTGAGCTGAGTAAACCTTTATCAGCTGTTCTTATGCTTTTGGCATTCTTTGTTCTCATCTCTCTCCCTCAGGGATACAATAAAAATAGCTAACGTTCATTTTCTTCCCCAGTTTTTGCATCCACTGCTTCTGTTCGACTTTTATCTGACAATCCAGCTTCCATGGTAGCCAGCGTAGGATTTTGATTCCTGCTACCTTTTTTTCTGGAGGTTGCTAATCATACTCTCTCCCTTGCTGTAGGTCTCATCAGATGGCCTTGTTCCATCACTGGTTTTGTCCTGACTAACACTACAAGGCTTGATTCAGAGACAAAGGCTTTTCTTCCATTGGGACAACTGTTTACCAAGGCGTGGCAAGGTGCAAGAACCGCTCTCGTGGTACTGAGACAGAGCCTGACACCCTCAGCTACCACTCACCTCCCCTGGTATTGCTTCCCCCAGGCTCCTTGCAGTGTGTCAGGGTGCAGCTAATCAGTTATGACCCAGAAAAGTTTTTTATGCCTGAGAAGGAAGTGGGGAGTCACAGAAAATTAGCAGACAGCAGCCTGGACTTGTGTCCTGCAAGAAGGTCAGCCTGGGTTGTCAGATTAATTATAGGGAATCTATTTGTACTTTGCCTAAAAAGAACAGTTGTTGTTTGATATGACCCTGATCTTGTCTATATTGTCTCATGTTTTCAACCATCATTTCCTCACTTAGATTACATTCATGTTGGATGTACATCCTTCTATGTTTGGGAGCATGACTGTGCTTCTGGGCACAGGGACAAATCCAGGCAACATCAGGGCCAGACTCCTCTTCCCCCAATCCCCTCTTTCCCATACTTTCTGCTCACAGGTGGGCACCTGGGCAGAAGCTGCAGCATAGCCCAAGTGGTTGATAACCTCCCCCTCCAAGCACAACCACTGCAGGAACACACCAATTACCCTTCCAACCCCTGCACTACACACGCTCTGCTCTCCTAGGTTTAATCACCTTCACCTGGATGGTATGGTAGGCAATGCTCTGGGCATAATCCAGGTCTTTGTGTAGTTTTCATGTGTGTTTATGCTCAGACTGAAGTGAAGACTTGTGTCCATTTTTCCTTTTCGTGTTGTCATTTCCCCTTCTTCATGCTGTTAGCCACATTATCTTTGACAAGAACTGGGTTAATCAGTAGCCCTTCACATAAAAGGGTCAACTGTGAAATCCTGGTTTTCCTTTCTCTAGGAAACAAAAATGTTAACAATAAGAAGGTTGTTGATTTTTTCTTTTCTCTCTGATAATCTAAAGGAACAGCCCTGGGATGTTTCAAACCTGGTTTCTTGTAGAGGTGCTTAATTTTCTGATGGTGCAGTACATTATTCCTTGCTGGAACAATGCATAGGACAATATTTAATGTAAAAGCAATCTTAAAGGAATCTGTGACTGCAGAGAGTTGCAATGCAGTACACTACCTCAGAGGTATGCTCATACATGATTTTATGATAGGCTGTGCTGAGCTAACATTTCCCTATTTATGAAAAGGAAATCTGACACCCTCTGCTTCTCCCTAACCCAGTTGCTGTCACTCTGTTGTACTTGGAGTAAACCCATTCAGATCACTACCACAGAAACCTATCACCTACTGTTATATGCTAGGTGAATTTTCTACCATTTAAATGTGTTGAACCTCATGTTGTGCGCTCAGATGAGAGCTGACTCTGGCTCAAGATATGCCACAAAAATCACAGCTGGGATGAGGAGCTGGGAGGGGATAATAAGACTGTCCCTTTTGACAGAGGCAAGATGATAATTAATCTCATGAAACCATGCACTATTAGGCACATCACAGACACATTAGCGATTGCTCCACAGTTATGGCACTCAGGTCTGGAAGATATCATCTCAATGGCACATTTCAACTCTTTCAAAGCAAATGGTATAATCCTGTTTTGCAGGTTTCTTCTCCTGTCACGCTTTTGTGATTCTTATTCATCAAGCATAGCAGCACACACACGTGCTTGTTAGCGACCACCACAGACATCCAGAGAAGGAAACAAGCTCCTTTAGATCACTTAGGGGCTACTGGCAGAGCACCTTGATGGGGATAGAGAGGCAGCCTAAACAGACCTGCTGCCAGATCAGTTAACTTGAATGTCAGTACAAGTGCTCTAATGGCCGGGACTGAAATTTTCCAATATGTTCAAAATGCACACAGTGGTAAAGAAAGCCATGCTGTGAGATGATTCCCTGCCAGATCGAAGCATGGGGAGTTAAAGACTTGCTGGGAAAACACTGAACTCAGCAGCGACCACTTTTACACCCACCTCACTTGTTTGTGCTGCTGTTTCTGCATTTTTCACAGAGATGTTTAGCTGGCTGTCACCTTCCCAGGACAAGTCTGCCCCTGGTATTAGTTTCCTAAAGTCCTTCTTTTCTACTTCTCAGGTGTTTTAATATGTCACTCAATGGCAACTACTATGCAAACTATTTTATTGTTTCCTCGGTTTTGATAGGTGATGAGGGTCGTTAAAACTCCCCAAATGTAAATAAGAACATGGGAACTCAGTATAAGGTTATTTTAAGTTTCTGGTAAGCTGCCAATTGGGTTGCCCTAACTCAGCTGTGGGTCTTTGTAGCAAACACCAGCAGTTTTGCATGTGTGGAGGGCCTATCCAGTGTCGAACTTCATCTTTTTCAATCTGCAAAGTCAGAAAAAGCAGGGGTAGAAGCCCACCACTACAGGACAGTGAGTGAGACCGAACTTCTGCATGGATCTGCCTAAAACCTTCTTTACTATGGCCACCCCAAAAAATCCCTCAATAGAACATAATTGCAACTCAATAGCTCAGGTTTTATTGAAGTACAACAAGATTAATTTCTTTGTTTTCTTTTAAACACAGACAAAACAAACACAAATGTTTTACAAAGCTCATCCTGGATTACAAAACATTATGTAATCCTAATTAGTTAATAAACATTACTGTGAATTACATTTTTCTTCAGCTGACACAAGCAATGCAGTACTGCTGATACCCAGTTCCAAACAATTGTCACTTGCCATCAACTTCTTCCATTTAAGAAGAAAAAGCCTCCTCAGAATAATGAATTCAAAATTCCAGTGGCCTAGAAACCTTGAGGGTTTTACAGCTTGACCTTGAGGTTTGGGTTCTGTAATGACATTGCAGAAGTTCCTGCTGCTTCTATGTAACATTATAAGACAGACATCAATATTCACAGGTGCAAAATCTCTATGTGTCAGATAGAATTTGTGGGTTTTTTACATATTATACTAGATCTAACACTACCTTGATTAATATTGTGTTGCAGATCACACTTAGTATTGATGCAAAACATTGAAATTAGGCTTACCTGGATGTAAATGAGAACAGAATATGAGCATTATAGAAATTTCACTCCACCCTTTCATGAATTTTCCATGAATCAAAGAATTGATTCCTTTAATCGATGGAGTAAACTCTTGCACCTGTAACATTAAGATGTACATGCTTAATTCTGGCAATCTAGCACACATAAAAATCACTGTCTGAAAGACAGGCTGTGTCTGTATCTTTGCACTATAAAATGATTAATTTTATGAGAAAGGAGTGAAAAGGGATAGCTGTGTCTTCAGAATTCAGTATTATCTTAGCTAGTGTGGTGTCACTCATGAGGCAGAGGTTGCATGCATCCATGATTTATGTGCTTCCATATATTAGAGCATCCAGATTTCTTTTCATTGTAAAATTGATATTGCTTCTCCTGTATTAGTAATACTGACACTGGGATAATTCTGACATAATTTTAAAACATGCACTAATACCTCCTTCCTTAGTGTAACCCTTCTGCTCAATAAATCATGCATAAAAAGCGTTAGAAGAAGAGACAGAGGGAATAAACATTATTAGGACTTGCTCGAACCAGTCCGTGCCCAGTCCACATTGACTGCCAAAGGACACCATATGCTGTATCAGATAAGTCCTATTGTTTTCAGACAGTAAGCAAGATACCAGTGTGTAAAACTTGTAGTTGATACTGATGGAGAGTAGCATCCATGCAAGAAATAAAACAAAACCTTATATTACCCTCATCCTCCAGAATATTAAATGCACATTTCAGTTCAGAGGTGTATTTCAAGCAAAATGTTGCACATCTCAGAGAAAATGAGAGCTGTTTCTTTAAGAACCTGCTTCTACTGGAGGTCAATGACTTTAGTATTTCTCATTAAAAATTAAGGATAATTATTGACAAGCAAATCACAGAAATTGGTTTATTTCAAGGAAGAATGGCAAATAGATACATGTATCAGGGAAAGAGCCCTGGAGGAAAAGTTCTTTGCACAATAAAATTAGATTCACAGGTCACAGATGATTTGTTAGTTCTTTCCAAGTTGTAGAGCCGTAATTTATGGAAGAGTTCTCCCAGACTCTTTACTTGCACTGCAAAAAAGAATCTTTTTTATTAAAGTGTAAGTTGCATGTCCTCACTAGCGGCAACCCACAGACCTGACTGAATTAATATAATCCCCTAAGAACAGAGCCCTCCTATCATTCTGAAGGTAAGAGGTGTTCTTTGAACTCTGTTTCCATTCTTCTCTCTGAAATCTTTTTTTAGCAAGCCCAGATGGAGGAACAGCTAAAGGGCTGGATAGTTTGTTTTTAATGGGAAAAGAACTCAGATGTCAACTATTCAGGTTGCCCTCATGATGTAAACACATTGCCACTGTCTACTTGTAATTTCTAGAAATGAGCTTTTCAAAACTTCAGCTCGTACAGCTCACAAGGCAGGGAAGCTCTGCCTACAGCAGGTACCTGCAGTTCTTCCCCAAGCCATGCTCTATCCTATTGCGGAAATATGGACATGCCGGCTGTGGGAGTGTAGTGAGGGTTCTCAGACCCTCAAGGTCCTGCAGTAAAGATGTTTATGATGGGAGAGAGGGCACTGACAGGAAGCCCCAACAGTACTGGCAGAACAGCTCTGACCTTGGGAGCAGTTCTCTGGCATTTTGAGCGTCACAGTTTGCCAATCTCCTGACTAACCTCTCCAGAGGATGACTAGAGAGATGAAGCATGTATTTTGTAAGGATGAACTTCCACAGCAGATGAGCAACCAGCGGGATGTTGCAGTGTATGGGCTATAGGCCACTAATAGTCCTTGTGTTTTATACCAAGAAAAACAAGGTCTTGAAAGTCATGGCTGCCTCTCTCTATGCCCTCCAAGAACTCCATATGCCTTCATGACCATCTGCATTGTAGCTTCTTTAGGATCAAGAGGTGGAAGACACTGTTGCCTGAAGTTTAAACACATGGTTGAATTTACCACCCACTGCCCAATCCACTCTGAGCAGGAGAGAGGCAGAAGCAATGAAGAACAGAAATTTCCATGTTTTCGAGACTTCTTTTGCTACTGAGACAAGTCAAAGCCTTGGAAAGAGCTTCTGTCTGTACACTTCATGTTTTATGACTTCCTAACAAACTTACTGAGACCCTAAAATTATTTGTCTTTGATTAAAAGTAATCAAATAGTAAGTACATGTTTTGGAGATAAACAACTGGGCAGCTGTGTGTGAAAACATCCCCTGCAAAATGTTAGCAGGCTGAACAAGGGTTTCATGGAGCATTGCAGAGGACTAACATGTTTTAGATAGAACTATCAATAAGGCAACTCTCAGTTGTGACTGCTTTTTTTAATAGGCTTCTGTCAATTATTTTCTCTTCTTTTCTTCCCATTTCCATCCTTGTTACAAGGTCCCCTCGTGCCTCTGAATGGTGATACCAAGCAACAGTCCTTAAAGACATTGTCACATTGGGGCTCTGCCGAGCTGGCTCCCCGGTGCTTTCCGTGTTGCTCATGGGGACAAAGTCAGATTCATACATCCTGCTTTATTTTTCACCCTTTTTTTCATCTGCTTTACAGATGACCCTGTGGCTATTGGAGTTGTACCAAGATCTGGACAAAGCCACTGCTTTCTTGGGAATAAGGCTACTGGTAAATTGAAGGAAATGTATGATTTCGCTCCCCCAGTTGTTACATTTGCTGTTGTGTTATGCATGTGTGTAGGTGAGTGCATGGGTGATTCTGTGGGAGAAAGAGAGATGGATTGATGGAGGGAAGTATTTCAGAACATTTTCCTCTTTTACTTAGGAAGAGGATATATTTTATCTCATTTTTATCGAAGGTGACATCAGAAGTAATGACAGGATAAATAATTTTAAGGCTTCAAAGAACAAGGATTCTAAAGAATAGGATTCTGAAGAATTGTAAAGAAAGGATCTGTCTTGGAGATTAAGCTTTTTTAAATCCTTCAGATCCCTTTGCCAAATGCAATAATATTCCTTTATAAATCCTTCTATTAATTTACATGTGGTATTGCATTTTTCCTTTAATGGTGTATGCAGGTACAAAAAGGCAGCGATGTGTATTTACTAAACTGTTACCTTTCCAGTTAGTGAATTGCTTAGCCTGAATGCTTTCTTTCATAAATACAGTCATTAAATTCATGAAATTATTGATCTAAACTGCTTTCCTGGGAGACTGTTCCTTATAAAGAGCAGAGTCAGGTCTCTTTTTGACTGAAAACTAGGCTAGATTTCATAATAAAACTTTCATCATGAAAAAGAAAAAAACAAAACTCTGATCAACAATAACCTCTCTATGATACATCAGTGACTAAATCTCTGAGAGAGCTGGCTTTAATTTTTTCTTACAGTGAAAGAGAGTAGGAAGGATGCAATTTTTTGCAAGGGACTCCTTTTTTAAGAGATCAGGCTAAAAAGGCTGCTGAAGGGATCTCTTGCTCCTACAATTTGTAGAAAGGAGCTCTCATAATTATAGCCAGAGTTTATTGTGCCTCTCCCTCTCTCCCCCCCTGCCCCCTTCCCCCACCCCCCGCCCCGTGTGTGTGTATGCAGAGGGCTGGAGAAAGCTAGCAGCACTACCTGAATAGCTACTGAAAGAGTGAGACTTCTCAGTTCCTGCTTCGTTACTGGGGAGCAGCTATTCCAGTGTGTGCGAGCTCCTAACTGCTTCCTCCCATCGAAAAGCCCTTGGTAAGTCCCCTTAGCCGGCAGAGCTGCGGATTAACGCAGCAAAAGGCAGGAGGGGGGTGGCAGGGAGCTGTGGGGACACTCAGAACCCGTGTGCAGCTTAAGATTTTTTAGATTTCAAGGATTTTCTGTAATAAATGTGTAAAATCTTCTGTGGATTGCTGGGATGCGAAGGCAATCACGAGGAATGTTTTGTGTGTTCAAGAGCAATGCTAAGTACATTCAGGAGTGCCTGAAACAGAGCAGAATTTTTCTACGGAAGATGAGATTAGTAAATGCTTCTCAGAACTGCAAGAAGAGTAGTTGTGTGTTGCTTTGTTTTGTTTACCCCTATCATTCTTCTCTTGTTTTCCTTTCCCCCCACCTCGCCTTTATTGTGTTGAATGTGTTAATAGGCTCAGAAAGAAGCAACTGTATCTTTCTGCAGACTGATAGCATTTGAAATGTTGAAGTTTTATCAGAAGAGGGATGAGAACTGAAGCTAAAGAGGAGATAATGTGTGCTTTTTATTTGCATTTACATTCTTGTGCATGTTTCTGGTGTTGATTGTATAGATTTGCCATGCTCACAAAAAGTTCAAAATGCTGGGAGATGCACGTTTACTGCTCAAGATGCTGATGTTTGCACTTGTATCACATATTTTATTAGTCATCCACATGAAAAGTGGCACTCTTCAGGTACGTCCTTTCCGTACATGCAGCAAAAAGCACTTCCAGACACTCTTCTTCTTTACCTTGATCCTATGAGTCAAGCTCATTGAACTCCACAGAAGATTACAGAGGCCACTGGAGAGGTGAGGTCACAACTCTCCTTGCCCCAGTTGAGCAGTGGCATTTGAAAGAAGAGGCTGAAATAATGCTGTTATCTGAGGGTCCCAGTATCCTGGACCTGGCTCTGTTTTGGTTTGAAAAGTACGAGCGAGTTAAGCAGGGGCAGGCCGAGGTTTTTTCTGGCAGTACAGAGCATTAACAGAACGACTGCCTCTGAGCTGAACCCACAGCTACTCTCCTGATGGATAAACCCAATCTAGAAGAGATGACTGCCTGACTAGCTGGGCATGGGGCACTGGCTCATCTCTTACTGTCTGTCCAGCCCACACCTCTGTTGGCTACAGCTGTCCCTCGGATCATACACAGGTGACACAGCTGTATTTATAACTGTGAGGGGTTAGCTGCTCCTTGTATTTAGAAAACATAAACTCATGATGTGAAACTGCTGCTCAGTGTCCCTAGGCATCATTTCCTTTGCTACTGAGCAAACATGATAGCACAAAGGATTAGGTTTTAGGTCAGCAGTGGTGGCCTTCCAGTTAGTATGAGTAAATTTACATCTCTTCTACAGGTCAAAAGGGCAATACTGACATATTTTTCCCCTCTCAAAAGACTTCAATGTTTATTAAGGGACAATAATTTTCAAGCAAATATTAAAACAGAGATTAGCCAAGCACAGAATACATATTGCATCCTGAAACTCAGTCATTTTATGTTATGGTGACAGGGGAATCAAGGTAAGGGGTGCAGATGACTAGGGGATTGGTAAGTGAGTTTACGTAACGTGTAGCAATGGAAATTACAAGTGAGTATGCCTCATGTTCCAGGTTGTCAGAGTCAACGATAGTTAATCAGTAAATTAAAATGATGTAAAAATTGCATCATTACCTGGGCTGCTCAGTACATTAAGTATAATACTAGGGTTCAATATTGAAAATAATAATTTCCGGGAGGGGAAAAAAGTGAAAAGCAAAGATGTTTGGGGGGCTGTTGTTGGGACTCTTTTGTATTTTTGTCCATTAACTACATAATTCTTTACTAGAATACTCTTGAATACAACTGAGTCTTGTCTTTTCTAAGTTTGTTTTGCTTTCAACATCTGCTTGGATGTATGAAAGAGGAGAAACAGCTCAATGAGAAGTATTCCAGTGTGAAGAGGGGCAGGAACAGGTAGCTCTCCAGCTCAGTGCCACATCCTTGTATCAAATTCAGCCATGACCACACTCATTTTAGTAAGTGAACTCTGCTGTCATGTTTGCTATCAGCATGGCAGGATGTTCTCAAAACATCTTAATACCAGGTCAGGGTGGCAGAGAAATGCTGGGGATTTTTCAACAGGGGCCAGATGCCATGACCTTTCTGGAAATTGGAAGTTTGCTCTGTGAGGATGATGCAATCCAGCACAAGAAAAAGAAACCAGGAAAGCGTCTTTGCTGATAGGCAAAATTCTGTGTTTATCATGGGCAATGTATGCTCTGCAGAGCCTCACCCATGTCACAAGAAATCTGCCTCCCCTCCCTTCTCACAGAAATGTGAGAAGGCAGGAACTATTTGTGTCTTCCTGCAGAAGGGGCTATCTGTCTCACAGACAAGACCACCCTACTCGTGACTATGTACCCACACATCCATACAGGAGTAGATACCCTGGTAAGTGGTGGGCAGGAGATGGTGCCTGTACTTGGCTGATCTGTCAGCCAGCAGTCAGCATGTGTCACCAGGCAGTGGCTTGCTCCCTCCTCCGTAGCAGCCCTAAGGGAGTTGTTACGAGAGGGTGACCAGGCACGGTCCTAAGATCTTGCTGATAAAAAAATCTTCAGACCTCGCCAGTGTGAGCCAGGGAGATCTAAACATACCTTCAAGCCAACCTGCGTTTTCATCAGAAATTCTCTCTGTTACTTCTCTGACTGGAAATGAGCTCTCCTCCCTGCCCCCCATCAAAGATTACAATTCATGAAGCAGAAAATGCCAGATACTCAAGCACTGGCAGAGTTCTTTTAAATTATATTTCTAGTTTATCATCCTTTTATATGTCAAAGTTTTCTATTTCCCCGATCTATTTTTATATATAGCAAAATGTATCAATCCAGGCATTTCAATATCCATCACTAAAGCATAAAGATCCATATATCCTTGTCTGCTGAACAAATAGGGATTTTTAATGAGTATTCCCTGTGCCAGCAGTGGCTTTTGTTTGCGTTACTTGACTACAGTTCTGCTCATAAGACTTGAAAAACCAAACCAAGAAAGTAGAGACTGGTATAATCCATGGTTTATTACCCTAAAAACCCTCACTCAGGGCTTGTACTCAAACATCTTCCATCTTTCCCCTTTTCCTGGGAACTCTCCATGGTTATGACTTAGACCAAAGCTCTTTGAAACAGGTATCACATCTCCACTCATTGCACACCTTTACGTTGTTGGGGTGATATGTATAAATAATAAAGGCTTGAGAGCCCCAGAATGTACCACCGAAGAAAAGGAGTTCTGGTGGAGGGCTCCCAAAACTAAAGAGCTCCCCCCAGAAACAGACGACACAATAGTTTAACCCAAGTTATGACAAGCCTACCCCCATGTCCCCTCATTGGATACCCAGTTGTCAATTAATTTCTATATACTCCCCAAGTTCTAGTAAGTTCTCCGTTATTCAGTTAATGATTTTTCTCCCCTCTTGACTCTCCCCTCTCTCCTCCTTATTCCCCAAGTTACTGGCTCTGTAACCCTGGACCCTCCCTAACCCTTCCCCTGTACCCTCACCTGATTGGCTGTTTATTCCCCTTAAAACCCCATGTCACAAGCGGCTCGAGGCTCCGGTCCCTGGGCCCCTGCCATGATAATAAAGTGCAGCACGCTCACACCTGGAGTCCCTCCTTTTGTCTTCGGGTCTCCTACGTCTTTCGCCGTCCCCTATTCTACGCCGAACCCACCTTCCCACTGGTGGGGCCACACTTGAGCCCTCCTGGTGCCAACCCCCCCCCGCAAGGGCGGTTGGGGCACTAGGGTCGCGCCGGCTTTGGGCAGCACTGCTATCCGGGAAGGCGCCGCAAGAAAGCCGCAGAGGAGACGATATTACGTCTATCAGGCTGCATGGAAATATGAACTATTAAGCACAGCTAGAGTATTTAGAGTGTGTAAAAACCTAGAGCAATCTCCCGATCATAACTGTTCCTTTTTGTGTAACTCCTTGCACCTTGGCAGGGTCAAAAGGAGAAAAAAACTATTCAAAAGTTCTGTTGTTGCCTTTTAGTTTCTGTCCCTGGAGAAAAAACTCAAAATCCAAACATCTGCAATATCCTTCTACTGCAGGGCAGTGGGAAGGGTGAAAGGACCTTGAAAAACCATAATCTTGCAGTTACCAGGGGAATTATGAAGGGACAATAAGGAGATTTTTCAGTGTGGCATTCTCATTATTAGAATGAATTACAAATTATTTTTGTCATTGCTAGGAAAAGAGTGGAAGTGACATTTAGTAGCATATGAATTCCCCAGTAATTGGTGCCCTGTAATATAAATTAGATTAGAGGTAGTTTACAAAGTCCTAGTACAGCAAGTTTTCCTTTCACTATTCTCTCAAAGGAAGATAATCTATAATGCATATTTTAGAAGACAACTGCAGCAAAGGAAAGCTACCATGCTAAATGAAAAAAAAAATACTTCAATAGGACTTTGCAGTCAAAATTTCTTGCTGGTTTAAAGACTGTCTGTATCCAGGAATAATACTGAGTTTGAGTGTTTCCTTTACTGTGTTTCTGTGTTAACTCTGCTAAATAATTAAAGAAAAGAAGAGGAGCAGAACAGATAACTAGGTAATAGCAGGCATAATCACATCCCATTCCTTTAAGCCTGGATCTGAGTTCTTTGACTTGCAATTGGTGGTTTTTTTCACTGAGAATCTGTGGCAGGATACGTTATAGCACTAAAACAGATGCTATTAAAACAACTTCTTTTCATTATGAAAACAAAGCTGAACCACTATAACATATGTTGTGTTGATTCATGTCTCCGAAAATATAATTCCATGGAGATATATTTTATAAATGCAAAAAGAAAGCAGGTGATTCCTTGGTAAAATGCATTTGGCTGCAGCATTAGCCACTTGCATTTTGTACTTGACAAGCACTCAAGTGCACTGTGTTTTAATACATTGCCACAACACCTAAGAATTTTCATTCAGATGCAACACTATTCCTTTCTCTTCATGAATGTCTTCAATGATGCTCCTTGAAAATGGAAAACATTGGTAAACAATTCCTTTTTTAGGAACCTGACCCTGATGTTCCCTTGCTAGTGTTCAGACTTTCAGACTGTATGTTTCCTCATCTGCAAAAGAGAGATAGTATTTCTGCCTCCCCTTCCATCTATGCACCCTTCATTTTTGTTCTGTGCTTATGCAGCATACTGAGGACAGAGGCTGTGCCTTATATGCACAATACCTACGCAGTCAGCACCTACACAGTCCTTGCCTGCAGCCTTTAGGTGCTCCTGTGAAAGAATTTTCCCCACATACCACTAACTGATATTCTTAGTATCAGCCTCAGACAGCTGGAGGGTGCCAGTGATACTGGGGAGCATTTTCCTCAGAGTACTGAGCTTAGAAGCACCTGCAGGCTCCAGATGCTTTCCAGGACTGGTGCAGTGGTCTCAGAAAACTTCTGTTCCCCCATCTACTGCTGATCACCTCAACAAATAATATAATCTCCTCATCCAAGTGTCTGAAGAAAAGGCTTAGCATACCATTTATGGAATCAGTGTCTGGGAATATATGTAGCAATTATACTAAGAATACTGAGAAATACCAATTTCTTTGTCAGTTCTATCAGCTATACAAAACCGACTGCAGTGAGTGTTTGTTTCTGACACTTGACTAGATAAGGTGAATCCGTGGTGAGCTGACAAGTGCCCTAACGAGGTATATTCTTGCAAGATTTTCTTTCTGGCCACAAACCCACACACATCACTGACAGCTGGCACCTTCAGCATAAAATGATCAAAACAGCAGTCCACAATACTGCTGTGTTTATGTCCCAAACCAAACTTGGTGCACTTGGCTGGAACAGACTGTATGAAACAGGCGCAGATTCTGGAGTACTGCATGCTCTTATCTTCCTATTTAGCATATTTTATATTAAAATATATTGTAACAAAAATTAAAGGGTGTACTATGCCTCCTTTAAAGAGCCAAAACCCATCTCTCAGCTGAAGTAAAAACATTTGGTGAATTGATCCTTGATTGATGTCATCCACTCCAGGGGCATTAAACCTGGTTGTAGGGACAGAACAGAGTAGACAAGGGCTGTTTCAGGGGACAGGGAGCCTGTACAGAACAGCTGTTCTACATCCTTGCTTGTCTCATTCTCCACTGGGAACACTGAGGGGATAATACAAGTTACAGTAGACCAATACAGGACAGGGAGAAGAGTCAAAATATTAGTCTGAAATAATACAAAAACTTTACTGAAAATTATTTTTTTTCTACTGAGAAAGAATAAAACTGACCACCTCTCTAGCTCAACTAAAACCCTAATTTATGATAACAGTCTTAAAAAGAAAACTCAAATGGTGAGATGCAAAAAGATCTCTTTCAGTTGGTTCAAATGGAATTGTTGTAAAATGCCTTAAGATAAATCCATCTCAACTCCTGTTGTGTTTTGCATTCAGTCAGAGGTCAATAAGGTGACTCAAGCCAAGACTCAGCACAGAAGAAAACTCCGAGGAGGTTTTTACCAAGCTGCTGTCTTCTTGCTAGAGATTCAACAGTCCCTAGAACTTATTATTGGAGCAAGCACCCTGATTCTGGCATATTAAAAAACACTTGTGTTTTCTCTACATGTAGGAAATCTGGCAGTCCCATTTGTTGAGATTGTGTCTTTTTGGGGCATGTCTGGTGTCAAGTTGCTTCCTGATGCAGTCTGAATATTCCTATTGAGTGCTTCTGAGATCAGATCCCAGGAGGCAGCAGTTCTTACCTCTATGGTTATCCACAAGCCCACTGATGAAGCTCCAGGGAAACAATTATAACACATTATTCTCCACTCCCTATGCTTTCAGACTGCAAATTTCCTTTCCTCTTGAGTGACACAGTATGGTTGGCCACTTTCACAGCATTAAACAAAGTCATTTGATGCTGAAATTGCTCAGCAACAGAAGAGAGCTTATTTATTGATTGAACTCCCCACAGACGTTACCTGATGTTGCTGAAGCTTTTAGGATCAGTATTTTTGTGCTAGCAAATTGAAGAACATAGCTTTAGAAATTGTAAGTTGGTGCAATGTTATATTTAAGAATGACAACTTTGTTTCTTTATGAGGATGGCGTGCAAAGCAAGCAAGCATTTATTCTGCTTTGCTCATTGGGAAGCACCACTGCAATATGCTCTCCACTACAGAGAGCACTACAGATACAATGTACTGCCTTACTTTCACCAGAGATTCCTTTTGAATTTCCTGAGCATATTCTTCTAGCTCAGTATCCCACTGCCAGGTGTGTTTGTGGAAAAAGCTAAGGACCATCACATTTTCAGATAATGTATCTTAAGAGCTGATCTCATAATGCAAAGGTCAGATGAAATCAAAATACTGTTTACAGCAGTGCTCTTTCTTTTCAGCTCTGAAGTTATTAAAGGCATTTAGACTGAACTAATTAAAAAAAAAAAAGAAGAAGGAAACTGCTCTTGCCTAGCTTAAGGAGTAACATGTGGCATGTAATTTGATTTACTGAGTGATTTAGACAAGTAAGCTGCATTACTCATTCATCTCATTTAAGATATGTAGATTTTGTAATCTTCCATCTGGATTTTCAGGCAAATTTTGAGTTGCTTCTTGGTGGTTTGAAGAAGGCTGAAGAAGATGGCTCATCTTAGAATGAACAAAGAAGGGTGAAAACTGTCCAACTGGAAAAAAAATGGCATATGACAGAAAGCGAGGCTGGGCTACAATGTATTTTCAATATATTTTCGAATTATTTTCAGTGACAGAATCATTCTTTTACCTTGTTTTCCACAGAAAACAATCCCTCTGTATTTAGGGCAGGATCCATTTAGAACCAGAGTGGCATACTGGTATACAGCACTCACAAGCTTTGTCTACTCCCTTTGTTTCCAGCTACAATGTCATCATATGAACACATCCAAGATCATGGAAAAGATCCATTAGCAAGCAAATCCAAGCCTTCTACTCTTGGGGTGGGGAGGGAAGGGGGGAAGTATTTTAAGAGAATTCAAGAGCAAAAACAATGCTGCCTTTAACTCATCATCCTGCAGTGCCAACACCATTCATTTAAATATGGAATGCAGGTAATGCCCTGTTGCTTGCAAAACTAATGGTACTAGTAGTTCAAATCCCTGTGTTTCCATTCATTAACTGTGCATGGAGGCTATTCCCAGGCACTCACTATCCATTACACAATGGAGGCCAATCTGTCCAACCAACCAACCAACCAACCAACCAACCAACCAACCAACCACCAAAAAAACGTTAGATCTGCCTATCTCAGTAGAGGTGAGAAAAAACTTTCTATGATAAGGCTGCAGCTAACAAGGTTTGAACCTTGAATGTAAAATGAAATGAAAAATGATGAAATGAAATGATGAAATGATGAGGAACTGAAAAAAACCAACCCAAACCCATACAAAATACTGAGTTTTGAACCCTAATGTTCTTCAGAAAGATATTTACAAACTCTGGGAGCAAATACAAGTAAGGCATTTGAGCCACGCCTGTGTGAAATTTATTAGAGGGAAAGGACCAAAGTCTAATTTGTTAGGTTTTGGAAAACAACTGCAAGAAATCCTTAGCCAAAATAGTCGTGGGGAATAGATGCTCCACACAGATAAAGAGAAGTTCATACAAACACCATTTCTGTTCCCCTGGCTCAAATGAAAGAACAGTAAATAAGAGTGGCAGATCCTTGAGGCTCATTTTTTCCCTTAACAAATTTCTCTGGCATCAGAAGCCCAGAAAGGTTCACTGGAGCATCCTGATAGACCTCATAGGAAATCTAGGAATACCTGTTACTTGACGATGGAACTTGGTGTCGGGATTTGTCTCTAGGCAGACTATCATGAAGGGTTCCTAGAAGTAGATCACTATAGGCCCCACGGTAGGTACCATTCAAAAAAGCTCCACAATTGCTTTACAATTCAAAGGATCAAGGGCATAAGCTTAAGCATTAAAACTAAATAAAAATAATGAGGTACATTTGGTACTAATTGCTTGATTGACAGACTGGCTCACAGTGAGGTGAGATGAGCTTCGTTCAGTTGAACCATCAGCCTAATGTCTTACCAAGTCCTGGGTACTGTTTTAAACATAACAGGCACCTGGAGGCTGTTGCAGGCAGATAGTCTGTGAAGGCTGGGTGTGTGGGACTGCACACCCACACCAAGAGCCAGGCTCAGCGCCTCACAGAGGGTCCACTGACTTCCCAGGGGAAGACTGGCCCAGACAGGAGTGGTGCTAACACAAGCTGCCTTGGGCCACAAGACCTCGGTTCTGTGAGACACCTATCTGAGCCACAGGAATGCTGAAGGCATCATCAAACTATGCCTCTTTGCCTTGATTTTAGTTTTTCCATCTTTCTTATTGCCTTAAGGAGGGTCCAAAGTGCTATGTGTTCCTCATGGGTGGTGGTGGCGTCCCACTCCATATTCAGGCTCCCTTTTGCAGCAGCAGAACCTTGGAGTTCCAGGGGGCCAAGAGAACCCTGTAGCAAGCAGCAACTGTTCTCTCTGTCTCCCACCTTTCCCAGTGGGGCTTGGCAGTGTGGGTGAAAAAACGCACTGCTTTTCACAGGCTGGGGCTTGCATTCAGTGTAAGGTGAGAGCTGTGGCATTAGCTTATGTGACACACACACCTCCAGAGATGCAGAAACCAAGATGTTTGATACTGGTGGAGAGTACCAGACCTGCTGAGGCACACGGAAAGTTTGCACATGACGGGGTGGAAAATGAAAAGGATGGAGGTGATTTTGCTTGCCATGTCTGCCTGGAGCCATCAGGCTGCAATAGAAGTCAAGACATAGAGTGCTTTGGGCCAGGAAACTAGGGGCATCTCTGAACTAAAGGAGATAGAATTTTTGTAGGAAGCGTAAAAACTGTATATATGAAAAAGTGGTATGGTGGGGTTAGCACTACTGTTGTTTAACAAAGAAAGAGCTGCCAAACAGAAACCATTTTTCTTGTGGTGTCCCTGGTGATATTTTGGCGTGCAGTCCCTGGAGTCCAGGCAGCAGCAGAAGCAAGAAGAGCGACTTTACTCACAGCACAGTGTCTCAAGCCAAGTGATTCAGAAATTGGTGGCCTTGTACATGCAATAAACACTTACATATCAGAACAAATCTAAAGCTCTTATTCCACAGATCCAGAGCAAACAAACAAACAGACAAGGGAGTTACCAGTGTGAACACTGGGTAATTTGTGTTTGACTTGGCCCCAAATTCATATTGTGAGATTATTAACCTGACAGCATCAGCTGTGATTTTTTTATTGAGACGATTTATGCAGAAAGTGAGGATCTGGCAATTAACCGGAACAAGATTGTCAACTGTGGTGCATTGTTTAGACATTGTAGAAAATTATGTACACACCGTGTGCAAAAACATGTATGCTGCAGGTGGCAAGAGGGCACTCAGAATGTGTCACCATTAAGGTTGTTTCCATAAAATTTCCAGTTTTGGAGCTGATATTTTCATTCCTACCAAGGTACAAGCTTTGAATAAGCACAGAAGAATGAGATGCAGCAAGCAAAAGTGTGAAGCTGCTCCGTGCATAAGAATTTAGGCAACATTTCACTTTCACTTTAATTTATTACAGTTTCCTCATGTTTTTTTAGAGTACGCCCCCCCCTTTTATATAGGATGTAATCTGTTTGAAAACACTGAGTTGCATGATGCCTTGCATATTTACAGGAGTAAGTCTATTTTAGAATATTTGAATAGGATAGTTTGACTGGTATTCAATTTTTGTTGCAAAACCTTGTAGTCAAGGTTTTCAAAAATCCAAACACAGGCTTCTGAGACACGTCTATATTGGGTCTATATAAATAAAGCTACTAAATTCTAAATATGACTTTCTAGGTTTAGCAACAAGGTGCAATACTGAGTTGCTGAAACTAACATTAGCATTAGGAGGGTATGTTCTCCTCAATGGAGACCTTCTGAACAGCACCATGCAGCTTCCAGGGTCCACACTAGCCTGGATAACCTCACAGAGCCCTGTGTTATGGCACCTGAAATGCATCCAAAAAGAACTCTGCTTGAAAATGTGCCATCCAAGTTAGCAAGTCATGTTGGGTTTTACCATGTGTGTTTCAGGACAGTCACATTTCTTATTGTCCTGAATTTGGCCAGGACAGAGTTACTTTACTTTGTGGTAGCTGGTACAGGCTGTGTTTTGGATTCAGTATGAGGATAATGCTGACAACACACTGATGTTTTGACAGTTGCTAAGTAGTGCTTACCCTTAATCAAGGGTTTTTCAGTGCTTCATGCTCTGTCAGTGAGGAGCTGTGCAAAAAGCCAGGAGAGAGCATAGTTTGTACCACTGACCCAAACTGGCAAAAGGTATATTTCATATCCTACAACATCATGTCCAGTACCTAAACTGGGGGAATTACCCAGAAGGAACCAATCCCTGCTCAGGGATGGGATGGGTATTGGTCAGCAGACGATGAGCAATGGTATTGTGCATCAGTTTTTTCTCCTGGGTCCTGTTATTCTCTCTCCCTCTCCTTATAATTACAATTATTAATATTATTAGCATGTTTATAATGATAATTATGTTTCAATTATTAAGTTTTTCTTATCTCAACCCATGGGGTTTACCTTTCCTTTCCAGTTCTCCTCCCCTCTGGGAACAGGGAGGAGGTTGTGTGAGGGAGCAGTAATGTGGTGCTTTGTTGCCGGCTGGGATTAAACCGCAACACTTATCATCACTACAGTGGAAATTTAGGACACACAAGTGTTTTGTTCTTCAAGGCTTGGCTCATAAGACTACTTTTTGACAAGCTGTGATACTGTTAATGCCCATGGAAGTGCTTACACTATGAGTAACAGCTAGTAGAAATAGTATGGATAATGGTTAACTGCAGAACCAGCACCCTCTTTATTTAGTCCCTTTTCTGGGCTATTTTTGAACAACTGTTGTTTATTGTCATTATTGGGTTCAAAAACTGACTTTCTTTGTTCTCTTTCCAAAAAGCAGGGTAAATCAGGTCTGACATTTGAAGCAGTGTATTTACAGCTGCACGGAGCATGTGTCTCTGGAGCGTGGCTGTAACGAAAAACAGAGAACAGCAACAGCCCTGGTTATGTTTGTCACCCAGGGGAACTGGAGAACAGGATGGCTTCCTCACCATCCTATTTTTCCTGCTTTTTTGGTAAAAACATTTTGAAATGGAATATTAAAATGGGTTGCTCTTCTTTTATATCTAGGCCCAAGGACACTAATACCTCCAGGTTTCACATGGAAATATTAGTAACTAAATATTGCATCTGCATTGGATGGGTTTTCTCCCTGTCTCCTCAGGAAGGGAGGAAGTACCAGTTGTCACTGCTTCATTAATTGTTCGTTTTCTCCCAGTGGTTAAGGGACAAATTCTAAATTCCAACTGGCAGAGTTTGCTGGGGTGTATAATTTATGAGGCGTGAGAAACTGGAAAGATGACTACAATCAGTATGAGCATAAGAAAAACACCCAGCTTGCAATCTCTGCCACATAGTGTAGCTGCCCATGCTTAGTTATCACACTGCACATATTTTTTACTTTCCCCAAAACTAATTCTCAAGGTTTTGTTGTTTTGTATGTGTTTTGGTTTTTTTAAGGACTACATTTTTTTTTAGCCTGGAAGCCTTCTCAAGGGAAAGAGGGACAGTCTGGAGAAAACAAAATTGAAAAGGTATTAAAAAAAAATTATATCAATCCAAAACCATATCAACACTATTGAATATTGTGGAGGGCGGAGGATATGTGAAAGCAGAGGTAGGATTCTCACACTAGACAGCTCCTTACTGGAAATGGACATGGTCTGAAGAAAGGCAGGCAAAGCAGGCAGCCCTTCACAAACAAGAGGGGAGAGGAAAGGAAAGCAGAAATGTAGTAATTGTGGGTACATGGAACTACTGCTATTAGTTTTTAACTTTTCTAACTAAGATATCTGCATTACTGGCAATATCACCAGAATATAAGCCAGGTGTCTGCAGATTTGCATGGATCTACGTATATTTAGTGATTACTGAACCATTGTGCAAAAGCAGATCGGATGATATGCAAAGGGCAAATAGAAATACATAAATACTTCAGGATTTAAAATAATTTCTTATTCATATGTATTCTCCTTCCTTCTGCCTGTGAATTCTGTTTCCTCTCTTCCAGCAGGAGACTTTCACTCTAGTATCACATCACCCTGAAAAAGTTTCACTTGATGAACAACCTTACTATCTCCTTCAGAAAATCAGGAATTCCAGCCCACTCCTAAAGCAAACCAGCCTTGAGTTCTGTATAGCTTGGCCGGATATGAACACAGATAACATTAGTTTCTTAGTTATGCTATATGTTTCCAATAGCTTTCTTAAATAAGAAGCATCTGGTTTAAACAGCACAAAGCACTGGTGTCAGCATTGCTAGGAGGGTTTTGGCAGAGACTGTGGTCTCTGTTCTTGGAGGTGTCGTGGGCTGTAGACAAGAATTTATGTTGTCATGTAAAGAACTCTAGCCTGGCACACAGTCTATTTGTGCAATTCTCTGTTACATACTTCTACTTATGCAAAACATTTTTTCTGGGGTTGAAGAACTGAGCAAAAGATGAAGCAGATTTCAGCATCTCCAGTGTGCGTGCATAACTGAGAGGTGATACCTTAACCTGTGCAGCTGCATGTCCTCAGAGCTAACTTCACCCGAGATCATCCCCTTCCCAAACCACTGTGGGCTGGCTGGGAGAAAGTGCTGCTGAAGGGCCACTGGGCTAGAGCTTAGGGTAGATCTCTCTCCATCATCACAGTTGAAGCAATCTCACAGACAATGAAGATTTGATTTCATCTCCGCCACCTCTTGTGGAATAATAAAAAAATTCATTTTGCTTGACTTAATACATTTTTACGTGTGTCTGAATTTCACCTTAAAGTAAGAATAATGTTCATGAGTCTTTCCCATTAAAACTATGTACGTATCTCTAGAACATAAAATATACACTCAGAAGGGAATCTGAAGCTACATTTGTTAGACTATCAGTCCTGCTGGGACTGTTTCTAATTGGTGTGGCAGGGTTAGGTTTCCAGATTGTAGTCCATGCATTATTCCTCTGTACTGTACTGGAGTAGCAGGCAGGGTGGTAGCACACAGAATTATTTATCAGGATGAATATAATCAAGTCTTGAAGTGAAAAGTGTAAGAAAGGAAAATAAATATCCAATAGAGCAGTATGGACTAGGATTGTTATTTATTGAAAAGATAGGAGAATTTATATATGAAAAACCATGAAAGAAAAAATGATCTTCTCCCAGTGCAAGTAATAGTTTTAGCTGATCTGCTGTCAGAAAATGTTTCCTAAACTAGTTTTATTTAAAGCACCTCTGAAATGGTAAACTGTCTAGCAATCAAGGATTTTCATTACTTAGTTTACTTTGATTAGCATGGTACTTTTTAAAAAGTGCTAATCAATTTTAACTTCTAGCAAACTGGAAACACCAAAGAAATTGTTGTTACAGTCTTAAACTGCTGATGAGTTCTGAAAATCTAAATCAGTGTGCATTTTTATACTATTCTCTTTCAGTCATTGTCTGGAATATCTTTCTTGACCTTGAATAGTGAGAAAAGAATTTTCGTGTAAAATAGGGAAAAAGATGCCACACTTCAGGATGGCGATTTTTAGTTAAAATACGAATATGTAAGAGATATGAAGAGCAAAAATGCTTTTAGTAAGTAAGGTGATCATAAGGTGGCTTTTTTTTCCATCTGAAGTGCATTCTTACATGTTAGGATAAAATGTTCTTTAAGAGTACAGTGCAAACTGCTGGGTATGTTACAGTAACAGGTTTACTGAAAAGTTGCAGCCAAAAAATTCTTACTATGCAATCCTCATGTTTTCTAAGCATAGATGTAGCCAAAGAACACCATGAAATAATTGATAGTGTAACCACATAGGAGTTTTCTATCACCTCTTTAATTTTCCATGTTGCCACAAATAAGCCAATCATAGGTGTTTAGGAGTATAATTGTGCCTGAAAATGATGAATTTGCAAATATTAAAGGCATAGATGCTTTTTAGCAATCAAATCTAATCATCATCCCTACAGAGCTTCTTCCACTTAGACATAGATTAGAAGAATAGAGACCTGTTCTCTTCTCTGAAGAAGAAAAGTCCTGCTCCTAAATTGATTGATTCTATTGTGCTATACATACACATACTTTTTTTCTCTGTTTCTAAAAGAAACCTGTAAAACAAGCTATCAGAAGGCAGGCCATCACATACACTGATTTGGCAAAAAAAAATGCTTTATACTGGAAAGAAAATGTCACAAGATAGACCAAGTTCTGTGAAAAAATGGCTGCCGGCCTAATGCAATGTGCAACAGCAGCACAGCAGTGCTGCCTTCCCCCGAAAGACACTGAGGCATGACAATGTCTTCTGATTTATGAAGCAACAAGTTAAGGAGGGCAGCCAGAGGCCAGACAATTGCACCCAGTCTCCCCAAATGGCACCCAGTAAAGAATAGCCTGTGTTAAAACTGCTTGTATAGATGCCTACATTGGTATATAAGTTTTCCTGTTCTTCCCAGACAGCTCATGGGAAAAATTCAGAATATTCTTTTTAGGCTATATTGCTTTTTTTCAGGAGCAATCTTTATTTGGAATCTACATTTGCATGTATAGCCTGGAAAACCACATCAGATAGGAGCTTTTACTTATGTGATGTGCAGACCTCCCCTGAAAGGTCCAGCGGTGTTTTTAGCACGATTTGGGTCCTTGCTTGGATCTCTCTTGGCTTGTGACCCTGTGTGCCAGTGCTGCACATTTGGGGCCTGTGTACAGGGGAGCATTTTTGAGATAATCCCATTGTTCCCAGCTGTGGTCTCCCAGTAAAGCATGTTCAATTCCACTTCCTCAGACACTGCTTCATATGTAACCTACCTGACATGTATTAATCCAGGCCTACCTTTCTCTTGGTTCTGCTGTTCCTATATGCACATGGTGGTTTTCCCAATATCCTTCCTCAATAAAGAAGTTCCTATTAATTTCTGCTTGGCTGGCCAGAGAGAGCCCGAGCTGTCTGCCACTGTGCCACTTCTATTTACTGGAGACATACACAGCCTAATAAAATGCAAACTGAAAAGCTTTCTTCTGATTCTATTTTTTGCTCTTTTCCTTCCAGTCATGTGCTATTTTCCTTCCACAGTCTGGATCCTCAGGTTGAGCTCCACTGTAGCTTGGACAGCAGAAGGCATAAGAACTTGTGGATCCTTCACATTCATCAAAACACAAAAGAAATTGTGTGTGCTTCATTTAATAAAAGCAATGTGATTTGCAACTTCCCAGACATTGATACAGGCTGAGAAAATATAGTTTAGAAGAAAATGTGTTTGTGTCCCAGAATAATCATCATTAGGAGAACTCAGTTGTTTGTCAGTAACCAGTACAGAACACTTGTAAAAAATGTTGGTAATCCAAAATATCAGAATGCTGTTAATAAATGTTTGATGCTCAGAAAGTCAAAGTAAACATGCTAATAAGTCACTCCCATCAGACAAATGGCAGGGCTCACTGATGTTTCAGGACCTGAAAGATCAATACTGAAGGCACAGTCTCAGTGGTGACCCTAATGGCTCAAAATGCTACTGCATGATGTTCCATTTGGTGAGAAAAATTAGGTGGAATCAGGCTGGTCTTTGATGTGAGCCCATGTATTTAGCTTACAAAGTCCTGTTTCCTTCAGAAAAGCAGAGGTAGAACATACAGAAATGTGACAAAATTCCCCAGACTTTCTCATCTACTATTCATTCCAAAGTACCTCCCCATTGTGCCTGTCCCTTCGGCCATGCTCTCAGTGCCTGGCCCTGCTGTCTCATCCATCCTTCCAACTTCTCATTGCCTCCTACCATTAACATGCAAAACTACAACTAGCCAAAATCAGCTCATCACCATGTGCCTTGCACGTACCCTTCATTTTGGATAGTAGTTCAATGCCTACATAGAGAGTGAAGGTCACCTTTCTTCATAAAGGACAGCACCTGGGTTTTATACTTCGCTTAAGCCAAGGGCATCAGCTTCCTCATCCCATTCCATTTCAGTGGGTAGGTGGGATTCCTCTTGCTTGTATCTCAGCTTGGAACACTTTTAGGCTGCAAATCATCTGACTGTTCAGATGTCTAAATTAGGTTGAGATGACTTAGAGGCTAAAAGTTTTACAACGGGAACCTTACGTGACCTGCTTATACATAAACAGCTGTGCTTTAAGTGTCTGGATTTGGCCAGAATAACTCATTCAGTGACAGTGTGAGGAGTCTGCCTCACACTGAGGTAAAACACAGAGGTAACACAAGGTAACCCAGGCTACAGGTAGGCCATTATTTCTAAGAAAATACTGAACTTTGAAGATATACCATCACTGTTATGCCAAGCAATTGGAGGCTTGAAGACATGCCCTGAAAGCCGATAAACGTAGGTTCTGTCAGGAAATGGATGTGTGGAGGAATGCATGCCTGGAACAAGCATCGTCTCCCAAAACGCTATGCTCTGCTCATGGACATTGATTATGAGACTCAGTGCATTCACTTCTCTCAACAGCATGATGGAAATTACATCAGAGGATGTAAAATTAAATCCAAGTTAATCATCATTAGACTATTGGTCATAGCAGCAAAAATATAAGCATTGTGTGTATTTGAAAGATGGAATAGAGGAAAAGAAAATAAAAGTGAGAAATTAAACTGAACAGATGAAGGTTGAAAATGGAGAGAATTTACAGAAGAGTGAATGGGAGGAGACAGGAATTCAAGAAAATGGGCAGTAAAGTAGCAAGAAGGCATAACCAATATCAAAATTGTCATACCTGATCTCTGCCACTGCCCTGTATCCAGTTTCTGCTAGAAACTAGGATTAGGTGCTTCAGAGGATGGTGCATTAAATCCGTCTGTTGAAAACCTATGATGTAATCGGCCTATCAAGGAGGTTTCCTCTTAAAGAGATTATTTGAAGTCTTGAAACATGAAAGATGGGTGAAAACTGAGGTGAAAATAAAAATATAAGGTGGAGATAATTGAGGGAGTGAAGAAAAGAACAAACTGGGACATAAAAGGAGCCCAGAAGATCATAATTTATTTTCCCCTGTTGCTGTGCTCAAGGGATGATCCAACTCAAAGTCTTCGTGTTTGGCTCCTGTACAATATGCAGGAGAGCACATTACCTTTTATGAGAATGTTTTATATACTTTTATGTGGTGCTTGTCAATGTTGTAGGATTTCCAAGTTACCAGATTGTCCCTGTCCCTTTCTTACATCTTCTCTGCTTATTAAAACTAATCTGAAATACATTGACTTGACTATACTGAGGTTGCTCATTTCCCTTTAAGTCTCTTATTTCAAATCTGTAATTTGCACAATTTATATTACGTACTTACTCTGGTTTCTGCTGTCAAGGCAGGAAACTTTTTCCGCTGATATGCACTATGCATAGACAGCCATCAAGCAACCCCACCATGAGCAGCAACTGCCCCAATGCAGTTCCAGGAGGAGTCTTGTCTCAGGCAACCCAAACCTACCCTAATGCTTTGTCATAGAGAGGAAGCCTTTTCAAGGCTACACTCTCCAGAGAGCAAAGCAGATGCTGCACTTCATGCATACTTAGCCAGCACTGCACATGGTACCTGAAATAAGATCCATGGAGCTCAGAGAGATTGCAGGAGCAGCATTATCCAAGTACTTTTACCTTAGCAATTCAAAACAATGCAAAACACAGCAGCCCCTGAAGAGTAATCTCTTCCAGATGAGTTCCTCTCATGATGGCCGTAGCACGAGGATATAAGAAGTGACAACTAGACCAGGCCTTATGCACCTCTGCATGCCAGGTATTTCTTGAAGAGGAGGAGGACTGGGGAGGAGAAGCTGCTGCCTAACTGCATCCAGCTTGTGCAGATAGAAGGGAGCATATTTAGTACAAATACATCAGCGCCTGGCAGGATATTGAAACTGATCAGTGGGCCCTGTGATCAGCATATCAGAGCTGACTGATGTGCCGGTAGTGTCAGCCTGTTGTCAGGGATAATTTTTTTTTTTTGTTTATGTTTGTTACTTCAGCTAGAGATTAGATATAAGACCTACTAAATTTGCAGCATTGCTGTCTTGCTGTAGACATGAGACTTTGAAACATGCCTTTGACAAAAAATATTACACTGGAGGAAATAGTTCCTATATGCCTCTGATATGGCCCAGATTGCTTCAATTTCTACACTGTAATTTGCTTATCCTGTAGTACAAACTTTATTTTCAGGGCAGTAACTGCAATACCATCATATCAAGGAATCCTATTCAAGAAAGCATATAATTTTATCATTTTCAGAGGAACAAAACCCTTTAAAGACAAAGTGAAAAAGAGAGCTAGAAAAATTTCCCATATTACCATAGCAGACTGCCCCTTTACATTGTTGATTTAAATGGCATGCCTCTTTTCATATTGTGTTAGTGTTTCAGTTTCTGCTCCTCCTTGAGTTTAGCTTCTGGGATTTTGCCATTTATAATCCAGTGTTCTGCTTCTCTGTTCCTAGTCTCATGTTGCTTACTTTGCCCAAGCCTGTAAAACCAGATGTCCATCTTGGCATGACAAATTTGCTCAGGGTCAGCAGGGTAAAAAGTCTGACAGAGGAATCATAAAGAAAAACAAATGCACAAAGACATGAGCATACTTTCTCCTCAAGCACAGCTAAGTCAGGTCTAGGCTCAGTCTATGTTTAAGGCACAGCTACCACTGTTTGTGCTTTGGGGAGGGAAGTGAAGTAGTACTGGAGGAATTTGAATATGCTGTATAGGAAACACACTTGTTTGTCACACACCTGATACATCCCCTCGTCACATGAATGTCTGAGAGTAAGAGATTGTTTTTTCTCTGAAATTCAGATTAGAAACTCTTGGCAAATGAAATAAAGGAAAGAATGTTTTCTAAAAATAGTCAATTTGTTTTTTCTGTGAGAAACAAAGTTATGTGGACCTGAATTAACAGCAATGTGTTTCATATTTTCAGTTCTGACTGCTACATGTATCTCATCAATTGATACCTCTATTCATATGATACAAAAAATAAAAGTGCAAGAGTAGCATTTTTCAGAGGATGAGAAAAAGAGGATAGTGTTTCTAGAAAATAAGTTTGTTCTTTGTACAAAGAAGTGGAAGAGCTGGGGGAGAGAATGAAGGATGCTGTGAACCGACTTTCTTCCTCGTAAAGTGGGTGGTGAACATTTGTGTCTGGTTTAAGGCAAACAGTGGTGATGTATTAGCCTCTCATGAACTGGAGAAGAAAGGTGCTTTTGTGTAATAGGTGATAAGCCACGACACAATCCTCCCCAGTCAGTCCTTGACAGGTTTCCTGTGTGATACTGCTCTGGGACTCATCCCAGCTGCCTTCAGCCTCATCAAGGTAGTCGCCTCTCTTAAACTACTTAAAGGAGAGATATGGAACCATCCAATAAGTAATTAATTCCACTGATCTGAGAAACCTCCTAAAGTCAGGATGATCTGCCCGGCAGACAATTTGGCAGCTGCAGCCTGGTGTCCAGCCACCCCCCCTGCGCTCGGTCTGCTCCGGCAGGCAGCTGTCCAGCTCTGTCCTGCCTGGGACAGGACGATCTGCTCAGGCTGGCAGGTCCTCAGGACAGGCTCTGTCTCATGCAGCCTGCTCACAGAGTGTCGGGTTTGACAGTGTCCTGGATGTGCCGTGACACTGCTTAGCAATTCTGTAGTAATTGGTGAATAATAGCAGCAGAGTGTTGCTTCAGGCTTGTTAAAATTCCAGTTTTATAGCAGAAGGCATCTCAATGCAGAGAATTATAGAGTGTGAACAGCCATCCTAACTGTGTATCCTCTGTTGTTTTGTGTCTCAGCTTCTCACATTTACAAATACAGTGATAATAAAATGAGGAAAACTGTGGATGTCCTTGCACTGCACGGACACAAACACACGTAGCTGACCAGGCTGAGGAGCTAAAAAGGAGAGCCAAAAGAGAGAGCTAAATGAGCGAGTAAAAGGAGAGGCCAAAGAGAGAGGCTAAAGAGAGAGGGCAGAACTTTCTGACCTTTATTTATATGTTTTTAGAAATCACAGTGGATTGGAGGTAGAAATTACCACCTCTGAATCACACTGGTTAAAGCATAAATTTATCACATTTCTCCGCCTAGGAGAATGGAATGAAAACATGGACAGTTAACAAAACATGGATAGTTAGCAAAAACATGGCCATGTTTACGACAGCATGCATGAGAAAGTATTACAGCAAAGAGAAACATTGAAAGACTGCAAAACTCAGAACAACAGAAAACTGGTCCCACCAAGTGAAATATGCATTGCTCTCTGTCTTTTTTTACATTTAGTGGTTGGAAGCTCAGTGTATTGAATCTGGCAAGGTAAAGCTTTCCAGATCTCTGTTTGCTGGTTTCTCCAGCAATCCTAGTAGCATCCATGAAAGTGCACCAGGAGGACCACATGCCTGAGCACATCCAGAGGACTTTCATGGTTTGTTCAATCACACTGAAAAATCCCACAGGAGTGGTTTAATTAAACAGAAGTGCATCTTTTCATTTAATTGCTTCTGCTCCCCACATGCACTTTACCCCTACCGCTGAACCTCGTGGGTATTTAAGCCAGGAAAAGGTTGGTTTGAGACAAGAGGTGTGTTTCCAGGAGTATGGCTAACCCACAGCACCCCATCTGAGGGAGAGTGGTCAGTGGTGGCTGCTACATGTCATCTGTGCTCTCATGACCACACACACATTCCCAGCTTGTCATAGGAGCATAGAAGAACCTGCTCACAGTGAACACTGTGGTGGTGCCTTCAGCCAGTGTCACTCTGCAGCTGGGGCAGGAGAGGAGCACTGACAAGGCAGGGGGTGGTGAAAGCTCAGCTGGCAAGTGGAGCAGACAGACCTCTCCTGCTTGAGAGCACACCTCCAGAGATGCCACAGTGATGCTCAGAGCACAGCCTTAACCTCTGCTCAGTCTTCCTGTTTGTCCTTGGATAAAGTTCGCCCCATATTGCCACCTGCAAAAGAGGATGACACCATTTTCATTCTTCCTTTCCTGCCTCTTTTCTCTGTCTGCCTCAGTGGCCCATGCTCCTGTCATGGTTTAATAGGTGCAGGGCAGCACTGGTGGGGTCACTGCTGAAATGGAGAGAGTTGCGGTTTGTTACAGCCCCTGTGATTTAACCTGAGTGGTCCCTATTTCCAGGGGTCAGGATCACCAAAACCCTATTCCCATCTCTTCTACAGGCTGGTGTGGAGCAAGTGCAGCTCTCTTTGTGATCTGACACAGATTACAAGCCAGTAGCTTTGGCAGGCTCAGCCTAATCCCTCATGGGATCTCCTCTCAGAAAAAGTCACAGCAGCACACAGTTTGGCTCCATCTGTATTAATGGTGCTCGACACTTAGAAAACCCAAGGCACCAGAGCAGTGGTAGGTTTTCAGATCAGGCTACTCCAGAGGCATACTGAGGTGAAATTCTCTCTGCTTCTCTATGCCTAATTCTTGTTAGCACTGCCCACTTTTCACAGGCAAAACTGAGGCACACAAACTGAGCTGAGAAGAAGTGTTTGCCACTATCATGGAGGAAGATTTCTGATCCAAATCATTGTTCTTGAGCTGGCCTTGAAATTTTCAAACCCTTCTCATGTAACTTGACATTCACCCCATTTATTTCCTGCTTCCATTCTTAAAGAAATTAAATTTTACAGAAATAAAAGAAGCACATTGAGAATGGATGCACGTTCCATTTACTCTAATTATGCACAGTGAAAAGTTTCCATTTCAACAAACCTCATTGATATTCTGCTGTGAATTTGACTGGGGGAAAAAAAGTACTAAAGGAGATTTTACCAGTCAATTAACTTTAACTAAAAAAACCCCTTTTGTGGATTTAAGAATATTTCATTCTTCACTTTAATTTCCTTCCCCTCTCGCTATGACTGCTGTAATAATAAAGCATCTCCCTGGATCACCCTGAGATTCTGCAATGGCTGTAGTACCTAATACTCTGATACAGGAGCTAGTGTTATTTTATGGATTAATTTCAAATAGCAGGATCTCATGTGTCAATATTGCACTGGGCTTTGTGTTGTATGGGAACAGGCCACCTCTTAGGCCTCTGGGAGAAATACTTATTTCTCTCACATGTGTGGTTAAACCTTTCAATATTTCATGACCTCTGTCATTAATGCACTTAGACTCTTCATGATCTTTACAAACAGTGTTCATAAAACCTACATATACAGGGATTTAATAGATCTGAGAGCAAGCTCAAGAATCATAATGTGAAACAATGAATAATTTATTAGAAAATATAGAAAACCTCAAAATGAGACGAGTATTTTTTACTCACAAACCATATGACCAGTGTTCTCTCAGAGGTAGAAACCTAAATTCTGCTAAAATGTTCTTTATCACTATCAGTAATACAGAAACTGAAAAAAATAAAAACATGTTTTTGCAAGTGTTAGTATCCTTGCATCCTTCTCAAGCAAGGAACAGTCTGAACTAAGCCTACTGTAGTAATTGGCTCTGTCATGACAAATATAGGGCTGTCATTGCTTTCTTCATTTCCAAATATGAAAAATTCTTGATTTAAAGTTTTTAATTTGTATCAGTGGCTTAAAGAGGATAAACACTAATACTATTTTATTGCTTAAGAGTCTAAACATTAGAAATACAAAATTATAATGGCACCAGAAAACAGGCTAATCACTGTAAAATAGAGAGAATAATGCAATGATTTGAACTTGGTCTCTGCATATGTAATCATCATCCTCTGAAAGTTTTAATCTGCAGTCCTGATTAATAAACTGGACAGAACTTCCATCAAAATATATGACAAAGGCATGTCCCTCAATTGTGCAAGTACAAATCTGAGATGAGTCTGGGAAACTTGTCTATAATATCAGTAGACGTTCATCTTTGTTCTTTTGAGCTACACTATGCTGTAAAACTCCTCTTTCTGTTCAGCACAGGCTCAAGTCAGCCTCCCCAGTGTGCCAGTTAGCCAGCAATGAGTTCACACCATCGTCACATGTCCTGCAGCAAGCAGAACTCCATGGTGTGCTCCATGCTGAATTTGAATACTTTCATCTGCATTCCTCATCAAGTTGCATCGACTAAGAATCATTTTTTCTTCTTCTTCTTCTTCTTTTTTTTTTTTTTTTTAATGTCTTCTTTTTCCTTCTGTTTCTGAAATAGCATAACAACTGATCCCTTCAGACCCTGGTATCCCAGTATTGGATAAGATGATCTGGTTCATGAGCCAAGGCTTCCCCTGGCAGCCAGCTTTAAACCTGGGTTGCTTTATGTCTATTCCTTTCTTGCAGGAATACAAGTTCTCCAAAATCTCCACAGCACTAGCTCTTCCTTCACCAGGCCACTGACTCTGAGGAGGCATCTAGACAGATTTTTCTGCAGATTTCACAGGTCAATATTGCAATATTCAAAGCACAAGCCTTGCAAACTCAGAAAAGATGTTTACATGCTTTCCAAAGGGGGCACTACTATCTAGTCTTGCCCTGAATCCTGAATTGTTTCTCAGCAATCCCCTTCTTCTGATGCTACCAGCAAAATAGAGTAAATAAATAGATTTACTAACTTGCAGTTACTGGAAAGGCTTGGGTGAAAATTTGAAACTGTATCATATTGATACCACTTTTTTTGGGGGGAGCTTGATGCTTTTTGTGCTGGAATGCAATAGTACAGTACTGTAAATTGCCACAATTACTTGTGTAGCTACTAAAATATTCCACACTGTAATATATGAATTTGTCACTATGTTTCCCCTCACATCCAACAACGGATGGAGATAGTCCTTGGCCCTTTTGTTTCTGATGTGTTTGTTAATGAATGAGAAAGAGTGTGAAGAAACAGGTGTGGCAGAGGGTAAAAAAAGCAACAAAGTAAGTACTACAAGATCAACTGATGGAAAATATTAATTGACATAGGGAGAGTCATTTTGGCCAAGGGTAGGAAAGGAGACATCTTTTAAGAATCTCTGCACTATTTGTTTGTGCCAAACAAAGAGCCACCCTGCTATTCTGGGTGTTGCATAGAAAAGTGCGGCATTTGAAGCAAGAGGAGAAGTTTCATATGGTAAAGCTGTGTGACATTTGCCAGTTAAAATTTTTTGAGGACTAGAAGTACAAATTTGTTTGGTTTTTTTTCTGAAAGTTTTAATTAATTCATTTCCTTTTCATTGAATTGCTCTTTTCCACTGAAAGAAAATAAGAGAAAAAAAATGTTCTGTTATGACATTTTCCAAGTGAAATTATTCAATTTTCAATCAAGATTGTCAATTTGAATTTCCCTTTCTCTTTCTTCTTTTTGGGAGGAGGAAGGGTAGTGCATATATTTCAAAATTATTGGAACTGGAAAGAGCTGTTTGAAATAAAGTTGAATACATATACTGTATTAATTGAAAAAATAAATGAGAAACTGTTCTTGAGCTCAGCACACTTTTTTAACACAAATTTGTTTTTGTTTTTTTCTGAGTTTATTTTTGTTTCTGTCTGGAACTGCCAACAACACTGTCAAGAAGACTGTATATTGTTAATGCACTACAAAATGCTCTTGGAACAGAACTCCAGAGATTTTATGTGAACTTTCTGCAAATGGTAAACAAGAGTGAACAAAAACATTTACAATGACAATGCCCCAAATTATTTTGGCTCCACAGTCACTGTAACCTGATAACATGTTTAGGATTAAAGAAAACATCCAGCTTTGCTGAAGCTCATGAATAGCAGCACAAACCACTTGCTGCCCTGCAATCAAGTATTTTTCCTTGTGTTTCATTCTTGCAAAAGGGACAAATGAGGCCCTGGACCTCATGAGGTTTTTTTCTTTCTGAGATGAGAAACATAGTTTTATGATTGTGACCGTGTTGTGTTCAAAGTAAAAAGCTTGCCAGCTTTGCTACATGAGAGCAGTCATCCAAGCAGCATCTCAAGTCCTGAATATGAGCAAAGAATAATTATAGCAACATGCTGTGCACTGCAACAGTAAGGGTGTCTCAGCATTTCAGTGTAAAATATGTGGACCAAATCCTGATGGCATGACTGAGGGGCTCAATGCTTTTGTCCTCAATGAAATGCTCTCTCTGAATTATATACCCTTGACTTCCTTGATCAGAAATTAAAGAATGATCTCCAGATTCAGACTTTTGTGCTTATTACTCATTCTGATCTTCAGTTAAGAGATTTATTTTGAAGTATCGTAAAAAGTAGAGTACATTTCTCTCTAGCCACACATCATTCCCACTGAAGTAAATATGATTTTGGATGCACACAGGTTTCCTTGCTCTTATTAGATGGGCACTTCTAGGATTTATTCTGTAATTTAAAATACTGATTTATTTGTGGTATATACTAATAGCTCTAAGGTAAATGTAAGAATTAAAAACCAAAACAAATAAACAAACAACACCAAAGAAGCAAAAAAAATGCATAGACATGATTGAAATGAAAAGAGAAGTGAGAGGAGCTGAAGCTAGGACTGTGGAAAGAATTAGCAATAAACTAACAAAAATAATTGCAAAATATTTTTTAAATACAGAAGATGACGTTAATTACATCTCAGTGTCCTGACTCCAAGTACTTCCGGAACCCTGTACATGAAGTAGAGGAGCAGGGCAAGCACAGGCGATGCTTTGCACAAGCACTCCCTCAACTCTGAGACCACTGGGGCTGTAGGACCTCTGCAGTGAGTCACACTTTCTGTTTGACCACATCCCTTAATGGATTTCTGCTCCAGGTGTATTTTCCCCTTGAAACCATGCAAACCTTTGGAGTCTGAAAAAAAGTCTTTCAAGAAGAGTCCCTGATTAACCACCCCTATTTAAAGAACTTTTTGCTTCATTTGAGCTCTTTTCCCATTGACTTCATTCAATGCCCCTAATATAGGAGTGTAAAGAGTTGGAAGTAAAAGATGACAATCCCTCTTTACTAGTGTCATGTTGTTTCATGCCATCAGAAACTGAAACTCAGATTTTAGTTTTTAAGTATGTAGGAGTTTAATTTATTACTTTTCAATCCACTGATGGTTTGCAAAGCTGGTGAGGTCTTGCAGCACCTATGGATTTTTTTGGAGCATGAGTACTCTGTACATTGGAAAAATTTGTCTTGTGGTAACATGAGGATGTCTGATCCATAATGCCAAGAATATTTTACAAGACTATGCAGGGATAGATTCTGGATGAATTCTACAGAATGGTGTGAAAATCATGGTTGCGTCTAAATAGGTTCATCAGTAATGTGTTGTAGAATCAATAGATCCCAATGTTAACCGTAATCCTATATAACATCAATGGGTTTTATATGAATGAAAGTACGATTAAAAAACTAAAGGAAGGAGATCTGAAAGATCAAGAAAATAATACACACCAGAGTTAAAATAATAAACGGTTTGATTTATATCCCCAAAAACTGGGAAAATTCAGAGTTAAACCTCCATTTCCTTTCTTAAGTCATCCTATTTCTCTTCAGAATTTCAGAAGTCTTTCAAAATTGGTGTCTTAACTTGCAATTACTGCCTTATCATTCAGCCAGGTAAGGTAATACAGCACCATACAGAGGTTTACTGTTGTGGTGTGCTCTGGCCAGTTTTGGTTTATCTCATGGCCAGGCTCTGCTATCTCCCCCCTCCCCCCACCCCTAGTATCTGTTTTCCCCCCCTGAGGGCTCTGTATTGCTCAATCCTATATAAAGCCCGCCAAATTCAAACCTAGCACTCCTTCCCTATAGGACGTTGTACCCTCCCCCCGCCGCCTCGTGTATGTATTTATGTAACTGTAACACACGGTGCCAGTGCTTCCCCAGCACAACCCCGATGCTGAATAAACCATCTGGGAAAGCCCATCTGCTTGTTTCTCCTTCTTCAGCACTCCTGTAACATTGGGGGGTTGGGTGAAACCTTGCAGGAACTTTGTCGGCCCTCCCGTGCCTTCAGAGCAGCCCGGCAACCCCTGAAACCATGAGCGGACGCCCGGTGCCCCCATCGGAGGCATTGCGGCAGTTTACTTGTGTGTAGACATCTAGTTAGACCTTTGGCAGCACTCTAACACAAGTTTCCAGGGGTTTTTGACATGCAAATAATTAGCTTGTGTAGACAGATGACAGTATAGTCATGTAAATCAGCATTCCCTAGAGAATGGCAGGGTCAAAGTGAAGAGTTATCTTTTGGACTTGATACAGTTGTTCTCACTATTAAGAGATCTCTTGAACGGAAGGTTTAAGCCCCATCAAACCCTCATTTCCAAAGGCCTGTTTCAACCAAACATAGCCTTAGTAGCCTTAACTAGCACCACCAGATCACTAATAAGGCACTGAACATTGGCAAATTAATTCTACTGTGCGCAAATGCTTCCGTTTCCAAGAGACAACTTTCTTGTATTCTCTATTGGGGTCTGACCTACTTTAGAAAAAATAAAGTACTCATAAAATGTCGGGGAAAGTGTAATTACAGCTTAAGGGGCCTACCAGGGAGTGTACCTCTGCTAAGTGTGTTCCCACCCAAAACTAGGTTAGCTGAATCTTACGAGGTGGAGATTTAAATATTTTACAGATCATTCTCTCTGCCTCTCTCTCTTTTTTTTCCCTCCTTTTCCCAGACCCAGAGAGAAGAGTCTGTCAATTATTGTCTAAACTCAAGCTTTTCAACTGAAAGCTATTGACTTCTCCTTAGAATCTCACTCAAGGTCCTGCTGCAGGTTTTACCTTGTGTAGAGGTCCTGCCTGACAGGATTTTTGCTAGACAGAATTTAGGGATGACATTCAACTAGGACATAATTATATTATAAGGATTTTCACTGACAAATATTTCTGGCAAACATACTGACTCAAAAAGGACTGTGTTGTGTTTTCAGGCCATTAAAAGGACACCTAAATGAGTTCAGTAGAATCAATCGTATTTCCATAGGTGATGGAAGACCATCCTTGAGATGCCACTGGGACTGCTCTGGAGAGAAAGCATGTGTTGGTTTTGGTTGCTTTGGCTATAAGCAAATTGTATACTCCCAGAGCCCAGTGAAATCAGAGGAGATCAGTACTTCCAGAAAAGGACCTAAAATGGAAAATACATTACTATAATAATATGAAAAAGGGGATATAAAGAGTTCAGAGAAGAAAATAGCAAATATTTGGTGATAGGGTGAAGAGAAAGAGCTATGGAGCTCTGTGAAGTATGAGCAGGAAAGAACAAGTGCAGATGAAACTAGAAATTGTGGATCAGAGAGAAAAAAGCCATGGAGGAGAGAACAGGAAATTTTTCAGAATAGCATTTGGGAAAGTAAAAGTAACAAGAGAAGTCCATATATAAGTTTACTTGAGAAGAGCTGATAAACAATAGAAATCTTGTGAGACTGGAGACATCCAATTACCAAGACCTTCAAAAGGCAGGTACTTTATATCTTTGTATAAATAAAAAATGCTTTGATGTTGAAACCTCTGTTAGAAATTATGCCTTTTTGTTTCTCTTTTTTTTTTTTTTTATTTCATTTTGAAAGTACAGGATATTATCCATTAAACCATGTATTTTCTTAAACACAAGCACAAGACTACACAGATCAAGAAATGCAGTACAGAGCAATCCAGTGTTCTGTAGTAGTTTTTGTGGGTAATTTCTTTTATTTACCCAGGTGAGATTAGCTGCCTGTGAAAATATTTATCTTCATTAAAATGCAGATATATTCACCATTATGGTTAGTATAGAAGTAGCCCATAAACATATATTCATGCAACCATGCAGAAACTTTATAAATTCACTGGCAAATGTTTGCTGGAGCTGCTGTGTTAGTGTTCAAACCTGCTACTTTTGCCATTTCCGTAACTAAGTGTTGGAACATTCAGGTATCTGCCTGATTGATGACAATGGATTAATTAGCTCCTCAGAGACTCAAAACAAACAAACAAACAAAAAGCAAGTGAGCAAGAAAGAAGGAGAAAAGGAAAGAGGAAGAAAAAGAAAGAGAGAGAAAGAAAGAAGGAAAGAAAGAAAGGAAAGAAAAAGGAAAGAGAAGGAAGGAAGGAAGGAAGGAAGGAAGGAAGGAAGGAAGGAAGGAAGGAAGGAAGGAAGGAAGGAAGGAGAGAAAAGAAAAGAAAGGAAGAAAGAAAGAAAGAGAGAGACAAGGAAAATAAATAAGTACTTGATTTAGTGTGTTAGCAACAACTAAGCAATTAAAGGAAGACAATGAATTTTCCCTAATTAGCTTAACTGTATTCTATGTGGTGAATCTATGAGGGAGAAGGCATTACGGGGCATACCTGAATTAATACTGTGCACTCCTGATGTGAGGACACACTTAAATTTTTATTTTCTCCTAATTTAGCATACTTTTTCATCTCCATATTAGGTGTGACAGTTTTAAACACTGTGAGTCTTAGAAAAACACAGTAGACTATTCTTAGTTATCACTAGAATAAACCAATCGGTTTTGTTTACCTACAGAAATAAGGATACTCTTGTGCTGGATTTATAATTTGATATTTAGAATCCTTAACTACTACTCTCCCTGTCCCAAAGAGAAAGATGACAACATGAATCTTTTGGGGGTTTTTTATCTATTGCAGGAATCTCAGTTAGAGTCTGAGGCAGGGATTTGATTTTGTTTGTGTTGGTGTTGTTATTGAAACAGCAGTATTATTTATGGAATGCTAAAGTACATTAAACATTTGCTATGGAGCAGTATTTTAGGAGACTGAGAAATTAGGAGGTGACATTTAAAAAAGCATTTCTCAATGTCACTCTTAGTCGGATGTGGAGAATTAAAAAGGAACTTGCCATTATATCCTTGATATGTGACTAGTGACAAGAGTTGCTCAAGTTGGTTCTTGTTTACAAACATGTATTTGCACATAGCAGCTTTGCTAAAAACACTTTGTGTTTTGGAATTATGATGACAGTTGAAGCACAAAGGTAAAATCCAGGTCTCCTTCAAAGACTAGGCATTTACATGGAAGTTTTCAGAAAGATAAAGCTGAGTCTTTGAAGTACTGTTCAAACTTTTAAGTCTTCAGGATCTTACCATGGTTATCTACATCATCCCCATTGATATTACATTCCCCTATAGAACTGCAGGGACTTTAGTCTCTGTTCCTTTTGTCTTCTCTTTATTCCCACTGTGAGTTTGCAGTTCTTTTTTATCTTGAGATGCTTCTAGGTCTCCATTCCATGCCAACACTTAGAATGCAAAGTACTGCTGATATCATAAAGATCAACATCTTATTCTAGTGCTAACTCCACACTTAGGGAAGAGGGAGGTGGAGAATTCTTTTAGATGCTTTATATCTGACTTGAAGCATAATTTTAGCTTCTATTTGGAAGAGTGTCTTTTCCATTTCTTGCATACATTTATGGATGGGTAAATGAATGGATTCCAGTCCTGAATGAAATGAATACAGACCACTTATATCCCTTGAGTGGCACAGGTGCCTATCAGTATGATCTTAGCAGAAACTTGAGGCACTGCAGAAGGTATTTTTTATAAAATTTTCCCCCCAAATATGGGTAAAATAACAATGCAGCATATTTTGAATGGAATTAATTTTAACAATGTACTTTACCCAAGGTGAGATCAAAAAGTAAGGGAAGTATTACTCCCTGAGAAGACATACCTTTTTCCTGGGAAAGTGCACTCTTTTGTCAAGTATGTTCCCAGAACCTGAGCACCAGCCTGAGGACAGATAATGCACACTCATATCTGTTCAGGTGGAATTGAGAACAGGTCCTTCTTTGTACTAACATGCAAGTAACAAAATCAGGTGGGATTTTGAACACACAAATGTAGTACATGCTGCTTTATGCACAAAATAGCTGTCCTGATCTGAAATTTTGTCTCCAAGTATCCCTTGACACTACAATAAATGATGATCCCTATGAAGACAGCTTGATGAACAATCTGATTCTGCAAAACTTGATAACAAGAAGTGAAAAGAAATGATCCTCATTGGCACTAAACGAAACAAATTAGCTATCCTGTAGGTCTTAATACTGCCAATAATGAAAATTATAAGCCTTGATCTCTATTGTGATATAGATCAGATTGATTTTGTTGTTGTCATCTTAAAAGATATTATCACATAATTTCAGTAATTTCAAATAAATAAACAAAAGAAATAAATGACTGTCTTAACTGCTGATCTAAGCACGAGTCTGATTTTTCTTTCACTTCGATGCACAGAGATCACACGTAGCTCTGCATGCTCCTTACCAGGAGAGAACATGCAGACTGATAGGACTGATGTAGTAAAAAGGAAAGATTGATAGGACCTAGAGGAACAGCAATATGCAATCTATGTAGATTTTCTGTAACATGACTAGAGAAAGAAAAACATTCAGATTTATGTATTTAGAGATTCATTAAGTTTCAGGAGAGGCAATCCCTTCAGTGCACTTAGAGAGGCAATGTGACCTTTCCATTCTCGATTAATATTCTTCTGTTTACACATGGAAGAACAGCATTAATCCTTTCAGCTGTCTTCTTTCTGTGTTTAACATGTTTTACATGAGCTACTTCCTTAGCAGGAGGTTTAGAGTCATCAAACTACCAAAAAATCATATTCCTCTGATCAGATTTAGATAATCTAAAAATTTTTTTAGCATCTCTGCTTCCCAGAACTAACCAACCCCTTTTTTTAAATCCATCTATCTTTTATAAATATATAATTACTTGGAAATACATCAATGTAATTATTAATAATTTAACCAATCATTTTCATTTTTCAATTCCTCCTAGCTTCTTGTTGGACAGAAACTTTCTCCAGCAATGATTCTGTGTTTGTTTCTAGGTTTGTTGGTATGAATTGTATTGGAATCAACTTACACTTGGCTTCTTCAGAGCCATCCTCATCTGTCATTGCACTCAGATGTTAATGAACTCATCTGTTTTAAGCCTCTTACCATGGCCCACATCAAGTTTGCATTTGAGGGACTGCCTGCAATCCACTCATCAACCAGTTTATCTACATATGCCCTTACTTATGCCAAGGTTTTTTTCCTACCACCAGACTAATGTATGACTGGGAAGAGGTTTGAAGCCAAAGACTGGTCATGGTAGGTGAAAGAAACAACAAGACTGAATGAGCTCAAGCCCACAGTGAGAGTCAGTATCCTGGGGAGAGAAGCTGAGAAGCCTGGCTGATGCTGAACAGCCAAAATAGGTGTCTGTGCCTCAGCAGTAACCTGATGGTGAGAAGAAAGCCTCCAATAGGTGCAGGGAAAGGAAGAAAGGTTATGGGAAGAAACCAGTGGATAAAGCATCGTGGTATGAGCAAGAGACATCAGACCATGATTAAATGGAGGGCTACAAGAGGAAGATTTTATGGATAAGTTAAAGAAAGGAAAGAATATTTTGATTATTGTGGGGGGTTGAGATGGTTGACCCAGGTGTTCACTAAAGTTATGCTTCCCCTCCTCAGCTGGACAAAGGAAAGAAAGCACAACAAAAGGCTTTTTGGTCAGGATAAGGACAGGGAGAGATCACTCACCAGTTACCAGAATGGAAAATAGACTTAACTTGGGGAATATGGTTTAATTTATTACCAATCATATCAGAGTAGTACAATGAGCAGTAAAGCCAAATCTTAAAAACACCATCCCCTCACCCCTCCCTTCTTTCCAGGCTTAATTTTATTCAGAATTCTCTACCTCCTCCTGCCAAGAGGTGCAGGGGGACAGGGAATGGGGGCTGCAGTCACTCCTTCCTCCTCAGAGGGAGGACTCTTCACACTCTTCTGCTCCAGTATGGGGTCCCTCCCATGGGAGAGTCCACCAAGGTGAGTCCTTCCCAGCAGCTGTGGTTCTTCACAAACTGCTCCAGCATGGGTTCTTTTCCAGGGGTGCAGCCTCTCAGGAACAGTCTGCTCCAGTGTGAGTCCCCCACGGAGTCACAGGTCCTGCCAGCAAACCTGCTGCAGCGTGGGCTCCTCTCTTCAGGGGTCCAGGTCCTGCCAGAGGCCTGCTCCCATGTGAGTTTCCCACAGGGTCACAGCCTCCTTCAGACATCCTCCAGCTCCAGCGTGGGGCTCTCCACAGGCTGCAGGTGGATCTCTGCTCCACCATGGATCTCCATGGGCTGCAGGGACACAGCTGCCTCACCATGGGCTGCACCATGGGCTGCAGGGGAACTTCTGCTCTGGTGCCTGGAGCACCTCCTCCCCCCCGTCTTCACTGACCTTGCTGTCTGCAGGGCTGCTGCTCTCACATATTCTCACTCCTCTCTCTGGCTGCTGTTCCTGTTGCACAGCAACTTTCCCACTTGTTAAATTTGTTATCCCAGAGGTGCCAACACTGTCATTGATGAGCCTGGCCTTGGCCAGTGGTGGGTCCATCTTGGAGCCAGCTGGCATTTGCTCTGTCNGGGAACTTCTGCTCTGGTGCCTGGAGCACCTCCTCCCCCCCGTCTTCACTGACCTTGCTGTCTGCAGGGCTGCTGCTCTCACATATTCTCACTCCTCTCTCTGGCTGCTGTTCCTGTTGCACAGCAACTTTCCCACTTGTTAAATTTGTTATCCCAGAGGTGCCAACACTGTCATTGATGAGCCTGGCCTTGGCCAGTGGTGGGTCCATCTTGGAGCCAGCTGGCATTTGCTCTGTCGGACATGAAGGAAGCTTCTGGCAGCTTCTCACAGAAGCCACCCCTATAGTTCCCCCTGTTGCCAAAACCTGGCCATGTAAACCTAGTACAATCATGCAATCTGAGTTAAGTAGTGAGAAAAGTGAGCAGCTATCAACTGTTGTGGTTTAATCTTTTTGTTTTAGTAATTTAATATACTGACAACAAAAACTTCTGATCATTCATTTCAGTACTGAGACAAAAAAAAAAAAAAAAAAGGGAGCACAAACACTTAGAGCATTTCTCATTCCACCTCCTCTTCTTAATTTCCCCTATTTTCACCACAGGTTGTGCTCACTTTGTCTCAGTTCTGCCTGTGAGGCACAGGACGTTTGTGGTTGTGGGCATGACGATTTCTGTCTCTTGCTCCAAGTGCATTGGGGGCCTTCCTCTGCTGGTATCTGCTTCTTGTTGAGTTTCCTCTGCTGCTGTTTGTTTTGGGGTATCCCAGCCCCAGCATGGATACCCGTGCCTGCAGTGTCTTTGCTGGTGTCCCTGCTCTGGCATTGTCAGTCCTGGGGCTTCTCCCACAATGCCATACCTCCAGCCCCCACTGTGCCCAGCTGAGATTCCAGGGTCGCCCTGAGCCAGTCCTTGGGCACAGCCTGGAGTGACGCAGCCCGCAGTTCCTGGTTATCTCCCAGCAAGCTCGGTCGGTGGCATCGCACTGTACCAGTGCTGCCTCTAGCTGCTCTGCTGCCTCCTTGTCTCTGCACCACTCTCCACTGTGCCACTCTCCTCTGTGCCATGCAAGCATGCCCAGGCTTGTAAAAGCCTGTCAGAATAACCCTCTTAATCCTCAGAGGAAGGATTTAATTAAATTATTCTACTCTGGCATACATGCTGCATGTTGAACTGCATGTTCGATGACCTCATCCATGGCTTATGAGTGTCAGTGTTTTACTGAGGCATATTAACACTTCATTGAGAAAACCATGTTAAACAAAGCAGCAGGCACAAATGCAAAATCATTTGGCTGAACAGTAGAAAGATTTATCAACATAATTATAAATAGTTCCTCCTATTGTTGCCAGCTCTGTAGAGCTGTATAGATTAGGAGCAACCCTATCTTGAGATGAGCTTGTGGCAAAGTACTGAGGTGACATCTATTACTGAATAACATGGAATGCTGCCAAGATAAACTTACACACCATTGTTCTCAAAAAAAAAAAAAAGGGGGGGGGGCAAAAAAAAAGCAAAGAAAAGAGAAAATGTTTTGCTGTGCAGCTCAGATGTTTGCTGGTCCACAGAATGATCACACATAACAATATCCCCTGTAGATCCTTTAAAACCCTTGCATATTCAGATTTTTTTAAAAATGCAGCTAAATGTGTTGACAGGATTTATTTACAACTGCACATTTTTTCCCTGATACAGATCTGTAAAAAAATAAAAGGGCTAAAGACCACTGAGTCATTAACTGGAGCACTGAGGTTATAAACTTTGTGATGTCTTTTCCTTAAACCTTAATGAAAACACTTGCAAAATAGAATTATACCTAATCCATGTTCTGATAACATACATGGTGTAATGGTATTTTTTTTCCACAAGAGAGAAAATAATTAAAAAATGTTTTTGAGTCTTGCAACCTGAGGATGTGCATGCTATGGTCCTTTTGGTAATGTGGTCCATCTGGCAATGACTGGACCTCACCATCGTTTAGCACTGAGGCAGAACAGAGACTCTGCTCTTTGCTTGGTTCCTGTCATGTCCTGATCATTTCTTTGCCTCATATAAAGCACAGTGACAACAAGCAGAGTTCTGTAGGTTTTGAAAAGCCTTCATGCACCTGTTTTGGAGGGTAAAACAAACCACCTCCCAAAACAACCACTCCTAAATCTTTAATTTGTGCAATCTTTTGTGTGGATGTCAGCCCTAAACCTACAAAACATGAATAAATGACTCATTCAGAGGAAAGAAAAGCAATGCCTGCATTTTACCAGCTCAGGTGAAAGTAGCACAGCCTACAGACATATGCTAAATTCCATTACCTGTAAAGAGAGCATTGTTTTAAATTTTTCCTGTTTTGAAAACCATGACATGAGAAATGATGGGTTTCCATTTTATTTTTATTAATTGTACAAGGAAGCTGATAGGGTAAGATTGACTTTAATTGAGCCATAAATTTAGAATTGAGAAATGCCATCCATTTAGCTGGACAGTTCTGTGATGAAATACATTTCTAAAGCAAGGATTGCTGCCAGAGTGTCTGAGATAACAAATGATAAATGCTTTATACCTATAGATATAAAGACACAGTCCTCAATAAAAAGTGGGCAACTTCTTAAAGAGCTACCATAAGTTATTTTCCCTTGATTTTGCACCACAAGATTTTTTTTCTATTAAAATGCTGTTTAATACATTACTCCTTTTATTTGATAAAAACTTGCAGAAAATACATTCTGAAATCTAAAACACTGGGTATCCTGTTATTGCTTGATATGTCACTAACCCTCTGCTCCATGGGAAAATACTTTTACATAAATCTGATTAAATAAAACTCTTTATATCTGTACACACATGAAAAGGTAAGCTCATGGATACTCATATACACATCACCAGCTGTTGTAGGCTGCTGTAATGCTATCAAAGTCAATAGAGCTTGAACAGTTTACATCAGACAAGGATCTGATTCAAAGTATGTATAAACCTATCTGGAAGAAAATCTCAGCACCAGTTATAACACGCCTTAAAGGTGACTATGAAAAGCATAATTATCCCCCATGTATTTTTTTTTATTTTTTCCTCTACTGAATTTTATGAGGAAAACATCCTGCCGTTTTCATTCCAAGATCTCTTTCAGCAGCTATAAGAGGATGATTTCTACATCAGAAAGATAAAAGTTGTCCCACGTGGAAAAATGTGTATTTTTAATTTTCAGTCATACAATCAAATTCTCATTCCTGAATGAATCCTTTTTTTCTAAGTAATTAAATCGACCTCATCAGTCAGATGTCTGAGTATCTTTTTTAAGTGAAGTGGTTCTGTTTTCCTTTGGAAAGGAGATGATTTGGCTTTGGGATGGAGAAAATGTAAATGATCTTATGAGAATGAATGTCAGGAAATAAAATGGTTATGAGTAAATGTGAAAACAGTGTAATGGCTGGCCTGGCTTCAACTGTCATGGATCTATGAAGGCCTTTGCCTTCTGCAGACATAATTATTTTTCTTGTTGATCAGTGGTACGTTTTTGTTCTTGCAATAAAGATCTAAGAGGTGGTGATAGCAAGCAAACATGGTAGTTAACCAGACAGAGAGCTCCTATTCAGTGTTGAGTTTTCTCATGTAGTTTTCTCAAACACAAAACAGAAATATTTTAATGTATCTCCACAAAGCATGACAGAGATATTTAAAATTCTGTCTTCCTACTTCCTTTGAAGATATTCACTTACCATGTGGGTCAGCCGAGAGAAATAGCAGTGCTAAAACAGGATCACCTGGATCCTCCCTCCAGTTTCCATCAGTCATTACAGCCTCAATAATGGAGACGTATACAGGGCTGCTATTTCTAGTGATTCCTGATATTCCAGCTAGCAGGAAAACAACAGGTTCTTTCATGTATCTATATATATATATGAAAGAATCTGTTGTATATATATGTATATATATATATGTTTACATTCTCTTTCAAGCATTGTTCATATATATATATATATATATATATATATCTATATATCTGCAGCATAAGCATTCATAATATGTCTGAAAGAAAAGAATACAGTGTTTTGAACAGGAGTCAAGTATATGGTTCAATCAGTATTTAAGGTCTTAAAGTCTAAATGCTTATTTTGGGTCCATAACAATAATTTGCCTTCTTTTATCAACCCTTTATTTGAAGCCCATAAAAAACAGTTGTCTGAAGCAACAAAACAGCTTTATCCCTATGAAAACAAAATAGAATGGTGATCTGGTTTAGGTGACAGAGGGCTAGAATACAACAAAGGATTTCCACTGCTGAAGTGATACCACCTTATGCAATAATAAGTGATTTTATTCCAGAAAAACTATCCAAAAACTGACCACTGATTTTTTTTTTCTTTAGGAAAAATAACTATTAGAGGTATTAGAAACTTCTGTCATTATTATGACAACTTTCTTGAAAGATATTTATGTTTACATTTAGAAAGAAACCAAAAAACAGAGCTCCAGAACTCCCAAAATGAAAAGTGTACTGTGTTGGAGATTTTGATGGAAAGAAAACAAAAAATTCATTTTTATCCTTTAAAAAAAATAACCAGAAAAATATTAAGTACATGCCCACCAAAGCTCTCTCTCTGGAGTAAAACCCAAAAAAACTAAAAAAAAAACCCCAACAAACAAACAAACAAACAAAAACCTACCAAAAAGCCCACAAACAAATAAACAAATAAAAAACTATGAAAAAACCCCAACCAAACCCATAAAATCTCTGTGTCTTGATTTGTGCAGATGCAAGGAGATGCTCCTCAGCACAAACATTCTGCTCACATAAGATGCATACAGACCCAGCATTGTGGTTTACTCCTGACACCTAGAATAATAGCTCACATCTTCTGCCAGAGATGAATGACTGCAAATGAGTGTTTAAGGCACTCAGCTTCATCATTGATTCCACAGGCCTTTTTTTGCCACTCAGTCTCCTCAGCCAAACTCAAACTGCTCTCAGATTTCTGCCCCTTTTCATTTTGTTTTGCAACAGAAATACATCATCCAGTGTATGCTTTTGAATTCATAAAATACGCAATAGGTAGTCAGGTTTTCAGCACTGGCGTAACTCTGTGGAGTTCTGAAGCACTAACATTTCCGCAGTAGTACAACCTGTTGTGGATTTGGAAATGTTACCATTTTATTTTCTCTTATAATCATAATATTAGTCAAAATCAGCAACACACTAATGCAGGCAATTATAAGAATGATTAAATAGAGGAATCTCTAATAGAAGATGGATACTGGTAACAAGAAGCACATTCTGCTTGTCATTTGGCATTTATCTATAACTGTCTTGGACTTCAACGGTATCTAGATTTCCCAAAACTTTCCCCCTTCACCCCCGCAGCATGTCCTTCTGTTTTTCTCACCAGCTGTGTTTGGAGCACATTTTGGGATGTGTGTGTTTGCTGTCCAGATGACAAAATGGTGTGTGTTACATCTCTCAGCACACGAGTAGTGTCAGCAGGCTAAGGAAAAGAGATCTCCTGTCCTCATATGCTTGCTTTGGTGTCTCTCTTTCTCCTGTAGCACTGACAGACAGGTGTGAATGTGACACATGACCCTAGTGCAGGTGGAATAGCTTTTACTTTGGCAGATGGCCAGTAACTTGCCTTCTTCATGTCTTTATGGAAGAGTTTGGCTTTTAAAATTTATTTCTTCTCTTTCTGCCTCTGAGTTGGTGGCCCTGTGAAGCACAGGAGTTTTGCTACATTCTTTTCCCACTTTTTGCACGGTTTTCCTGCTTGTGGAACCAACATAGGAGCCAGAGGGATTGTAGACTCCTTGTAAATCACATTTCCATGCCCTTTCACTTATTGCAAGCTCAGTCATTGCTTCACAGGCCACATGAATAAGTCTAAAATCTAGTTTACAGTACTAAGGTAGGGACATCTCTCTTTTAAAGTATCTTACCTGAAGAATCCCCTATGAACAGATAAGGTTTATGAAGCCGTGTGTGGAAAGGGAACTGTGGTGATCATAAATGTATAAGCTCTTTTCTTAGTCCTCAATTCAGTATTTTACATGGCCATGTTTCTCTTCAGCAACAGCTCCTTCTTTACTCTTTCTATTTTTGTTTCATAGTTCATAGTTCATCCTTTTCTTCTTGGGCCTCAAAGCATCCTGTTTCATCTTCCTGTTCTGGTGTGCTGCAAAAAAAGGAACTCAATATGAATGAGAACCAGGCAGCTCTCATTCAAAAAGTGGGGGCAGAGAAGAGTTGGATTTAGAAAAGTAAATATAAATAGTAATAGAAATTATTATTACCAACTGTTTTAGTGATCTGTCCTGTTGCTGCCTACTAAGTAGAATGAAAATGGTGGAAGGTTTTTTTAGATATTTTAGTTTCTGGGGGTTTTTTAGGTATTTTTTTATTTTTAGGTATTTTATTTTTAGGTATTTTAGGTATTTTGACAGAACAGGACAGTGAGGTTGTAAAAATACACATGCTTCTGAGAAACTTTCAAAGCATGAAATGTTGAATTCTTTCCTGATTTTGTCAAAACTTCACTGATTGCACCAAGGCCAGGCTTCTACCCTAAATATCAGCATACTTCTTTGAAATTATATGGCACTGGACCATCCTTTATCAATCTCTATAAATTCTGGGCATGGAGTTCTTACAGATTTCACTTGTAATGAATAGGGTGTGCATTCATTTTCACTCAAGGTGCAATCCTCGAAAGAAAGGCCTCTGGTATTATTATATTCTTTTTCTAGTTTTAAATTAATATAAATTTTTACATTGATGTGTACAGCCTGTTTAACAGAACATGTACAGGTTGCATTTCTGGAGGTCGAATTTCAGGTTATTGGACCTCAGTTTGCTCTGTCTTATGGGAAGATTTTTTCTGATCACTGCATGTTGAAGATTTTAAACTTGGCATCCAAAGCCTGTAATTTTCTTTATGAATATTAATTCATAATTAGTTCCAGTCTTTGCTATTTACAAAGGACAGTTTTGGTTTATTTTATTCCTTAAGCCTTTTTCCCCTCCAACTGGAAGAAACCCAAACTGGCTGGATAACTAATATTCAACAAGATTTTCTTTTCCTTTTTATTATATGAAAAAGATAAATGGTCATCTATGTTTCTTGGGCATTCTCTGGTCTTACACAGATTTTCAATCTACAGATTCCATGCAATGGAACGATTAAAGTGAATTCTAGATGGTGTCTGTACACATGACAAACATACTTACATGTCTTTATTTCAGCTATTATCCCAAACAGCACAAGGGATAGCAAATCTCTGCACTAATGGGCGACTCTCAAAGCCTTTCACAGCAGGATTGTCTTGGCAGGGGAAAGGTCATGGTAATGAGTTTTGACAAAGAGTTCCTGAGAATGTCTCTTTTCTTCCAAAAGTCTGGATTTTCTTTTCATCTTGTATCACTGTTCAAATACACTAATGATCATTGCTGGTCTGAAGAAAATCCTGAATAGGAGATGTGTCCAAATGGAGTAGTTATCATTCATCCAAGTTCATGTCACAGCAAGTTCTGCAAACCAGAGGAGCTGATAAATTCATTGAGCACAGCTAGCCAGGAACTGAAATTACTGTCTCCTTGCAAATGATGACAATTCCATGAGGAAAATGAGATTCACAATAAAAAAGACACTAAAAAGCTGACTTCTAAAATGAAAATAGTCTGAAAGCATACTTGTGGAATCAAAACATTTTAATTTGGTAGAGTTGTGAAGTTTTTATTTTACTTAAATACTTCTGGATGTTTAAGTTCCTTATTTGAAGAAAACTTTAAATGTAAACAAAAACTTGAACACATGAATGGTATTAAAATTAAAATCTAAATACAGAATATACAACACATACAAAATAAATAGCATAGACACATAAATATGTATTTACATACACTGTGCCAGTCATTGTGCTTTCTGAAATGCTGTCTTTAAACTGCCACCCATGCCACTGTATTTTTAATATTACATAGAATTGTAGAATCACAGAATGGTTTGGGTTGGAAGGGACCTTAAAGATCAACTAGTTCCAACTCTATTGCATAGCCAGACTCCTCCCCCTAGATCAGGTTGCTCATAGCCTTATCCAACATGTCCTTGAACAATTCCAGGGATAGGGAAGCCACAACTTCGCTGAATAACCTCTTCCAGTGCCTCACCACCCTCACAAAACAGAATCTGTTCCTTATATTTAATATAAATCTTCTGTCTTTCAATTTAAAATTGTTGTCCTCATGAAAATGTCCCTTCCCTTTTTTCTTGTAGGTCCCCTTTATGTTCTGAAACGTGCTCTAAGGTCTCCCTGGAAACTTCTTTTCTCCAGGCAAAACAACCCCAACATATTCAACCTGTCTTCAGAGGAGAGGTGCTCCATCCCTCTAATCATCTTCATGACCCTCCTATGGACAGGTCCATGTCTTTTCTCTGCTGAAGACAGAAGCTGGATGCAGTAGTCCAGGCGGGGAAAGAGAATCACAGAATAGGTCAGGTTGAAAGGGACCACGGTGGATCTTCTGGTCCAGCCTTCCTGTTCAAGCAGAGTCATCCCAGAGCACATTGCACAGAAATGCATCCAGATGGTTCCTGAGTTTCTCCAGTGAGGGAGACTCTCCTGTCTCTCTGAGTAATCTCTTCCAGTGCTCAGTCACTTGCACACCAAATTTCATATTCAGGTGGAACTTCCTGTGCATCAGTTGCTACCTGTTGCTTCTTGTCCCATTGCTTGGCACCACTGAGAAGAGCCTGGTTCCATCCTCTTGACACACTCCTTTCAGATAGCCACAGACACTGATGAAGTCCCCTCCCAGTTGTCTTGAGTCTGAACAGTCTTGGCTCCCTCAACCTTTCCTCACAAGAGAGATTCTCCAGTGCCCTCATCAATTTTGTCACCCTCTGCTGGACCTGCTCCAGGAGCTACATGTCTTTCTTGCAGTGAGGAGCCCAGAACTGGACACAGCACTCCAGATGTGGCCTCACAGGGCTGACCCAAGTGGCTGGATCACCTCCCTTGACTTGTTGGCAATGCTTTTCCTAGTGCTCCCCAGGACACCATTGGCC
>VYZT01029906.1:0-21064 GCA_013400735.1 Pomatostomus ruficeps | reverse complement strand
TTGAAACCAGGACACCATGATACTCCTATTCCTTACCACTGTCAACAGGTTTCCACAGGGGACACAAAATGCAGCTTCCTATGGATCTCCGTTAGTGATTAGAGAAAGTGATTAAAGAACCTACTCCATATCCCAAACTAGTATCAGCTCTGCAGGAGAAGCTGAAATAAAAGGCAACTATTTCTTATTTACTTAGTGCTATCTAAGCCAACAATATGAACAGCTCCCTGGTTATATTCAATTTACTCACACAAAAGAAGAAAAGGCACATTTCTTTGAGAGTAAAATAGCTCTTTAAAATTGTTGTTATCACTTAAGTTCTCCATAATTCCTCAGTAAGCTCTTATCCACAAGTACAAACCCTAGATTTTTAAGACTTGGTATAAGTTTTTATGTGCATTACCTATTTTATCCTCCCTTTTGTTGTATGACCATGAGATAAAATATCTTCCTTATAATTTTTCATCAGGTAAAGCACTGGGGTCTTTCTAAAGTGTCTCAGAAGTGCAAAGTAATATATACCTACTTGGTAGTAAGAGTATTGATGAGAAAAATGCAGATACATAAGTGTTTGGAAACAGGCACATCAAAGAACCTGCTCTCTCACAGAAGCTAATAAATCTGATGCAACATTAAATAGTGATAATGCATATACATGTAGACAGCAATTAAAGTTAGGATAAAACAGATTCCTTGTTAAAACACGTTTTCTATGAGCCTGGATCTTGATTTAGTAAAACATAAACCATAAAATTAGTATTGGTTTACTATTAATATTTAAAATAATAAATGGCTGCATACTAAATAATCATAAACCAGGATTTTGCCTTTTTTAACCTTGCATTTATTTCCTGTAAGATGTTAATGCATCGTGTGAAAATAACTAGGAAAAAATCCAAACAAACGTAACATGACTGATCAAAGGCAAAGGGAAGAAAAAGAACTTCCTAAATACAACCACCAACCCACAAGGAGTTAATTGTCAAAATTCCCAGGGCAAACAATGGAGCTGTTGGAGCTGCTTTTTGAAGAAAAGACACCAGAGATTTCATAGCACAAATATTAAACAGCTACATAGAGATTTCTCTCAATTCACACTGTGAGCAGAAGAGGGGCATTAAGGCTATTTGCTTCTTCTCCTGCATTTTCCTAGACTAACTGTGGAGGGCTACAGCATCCTGACCATTAGGATCACCAGGATGAAGCAGCTGCCTAAATCTGCTCCACTTCTCCACTTTGAACACATTAGATATGTGCCTGAAAGGGAATGCAAAAATTGTTGAGACTGTTTTGTAGAAAACACATTGTGGTGAGACACAGAAGCAGCCAGAGCCTGAGCAAAATCACTGGCAAGAAGCAGAGTCAAGAAGTAATTACCTGATGCTTCCCAGAAAAGCCTTGAGGGAAATGACTATGTCATCGTGTATATTAAGTGCAGGGTATTATGTGTTCCTGAAAAATTACTTTGGAGGAAGCACATAGAGTTTTAAAAATCTTCCTGGGAATCACTATAGTGCCTTTTCCCTGTAAGACCAGGTAATTTCGCTGCCTCTGCTGAAAAGATAAAGAAATTTTTTTGTACAGCAGGGCTACAATTTCCCATGCAGATATCCACCTATTGCAGTCCAGACCCGAGGAATGAATCATGTAAGTGGTTACTTAAAGTCTGAGAATGTTTCATAGGCTTGGCACCATGTAAAGATATTTGGGAATTGGACAAGATACCCATGACCATGCAGCTGGAAATTGCTAGAGAGAAGCAATAGACTTCTAGTCAGCGTACAAGTTGGCCACTCTTGTCTGTAACCCCTGCAACACTGAGGAAGGACCACCTTCAGTAGAAAAGCTGTGTCTGGAAATTAAAAAACAAATACATTTAGGCCAGTCTGAGTAGTGAAGAGGGAGGTTGGGGGTGGTTGCTATTATGACCCTCATCCACATGCCGCCCTTCACAAATAAATACTTGGAAAAGACAAGGACCTTCTGTCTCATCCAATTCCTACTGTGGCTTCTCTGGTTTCCCTTCCCTTCCCTTCCCTTCCCTTTTTCAGATATGGGCCTATATTTTCAATTTATTAGTTTTTTATTTCTTAACGTTTTAGCCTATAAAGGCTTGCATTTAAGACAACAAGCCCTGGCAGACGAAAAAGATATAAAGTTAAGTAAGTGGCTTTTGCGAGTTCAAATTTTATCCCAAGACACTCAGACAAAGGAAAAAAATGAATTTTCATTTAATTTTTATTTTAATCTGAAAATGTACAGTTTGGATCCACTAAATTCACATACCATCTCAACAAGATATGCAAAATTTATTTTACTTAATTACTTAATTCAAATACTGTTGTGTAGTTAGGATTTTCAGGTTGAGAAGCGATCTAGAAGGGAAAAAATTAATTTTCAAGAATGATCATCTGACAGGAAGGAAAAAAAAATCAAAATCTTGTTTGGAAGTCTTAGAAGGAAAGAGTAAACAGCTTGTCACTTGCAAGTAGGGGAAAATTTTGAAGACTCTCAAGGCAGACATCTTAACAGGCATTTCTGACCCATTTGATTTCCTGTCTTTTACTCTCCAGCAGGTACCTCCATGGTCAAGGTCACCTTTCTCTTAATTAAGGAGTATCTAATGACTAATGATGTTACATGCCATGTTCAAATAGTTTCCCTTCAAAAAGGATCAAAACACAGCCTCTTCCTTTGGATCTCTGCATTCAATTGTATGTTATGTTTTTGCAACAAGGGAAAAAAGGAGGGACAGGTACCAAGTCCTTCTGCCCTGCAGTACAGCACAGAAAAAAAAATCTATCTTTATAAATACAACACTGGTGCTGACTGGCTGGAGCCTGCTTACCCTAATGAGCTTAAAATCTTATTTGCAGAGGACATCTGTCAGGGCAGAACTGAGGTACGCAAGTCCTCTTAATCCATTAGCTCTAAATCCAGCCGAGCTCTCACACTCCTTTTTTTGAATCGAAGAAGAAAACCCAAGTGCGAACGTACAATGGAACAGGGCACAACTTCAAGTGCGGATCCTATGTGATAAGCACATAGGATATCATGGCAAACAACAGTGAAAACTGACAGCACAACTGGGATCATGATGCAAAACTCTTGAGAAACCAGCCAGTCTACAGCTCAGGAGGACACAGTGAGTTTGATTTTTACTTGTGTTTCCTGTAGTTCTTCTGGATTTTTAATCAAAAATAAAGGCGAAGAAAGGATGGGCTGCACACCTTCTCACAGTGAGACTGCTAGTACTGCTGCAAGGACTGGTCTTAAGGCTTTGAATAAACCCAAAAGTGTTTTGCCAATTGATTCAAGAGATAAAGGAATCCCTCTTCTGGTTAAAGGTTCATCTTGCTACAATATTGATGAATATGGGATCCAGAGGAAGGACTATCTGGAAGAAGAGGAGGATAGACTGTCAGAGCAGGATGAAAATGATAATTTGCATTCCCAGGCTCATTCAGATTCCCAGATTTCCAGGGAAGACAACAAAATTGAGAGGACAGCCACAGATGCTGAAGTCATTATGTCTGAACTGATTGAGTCTCAAAAGCACATCACTGAGTCCATAGAGATCAGAAAGCAAATCTCCTGTGAATCAGAAGCATCAGCTTTCATCTGGGATGACAAGAATGAAAGCAACACAAAGCAGATCCCAAAGAAAGGAAAGAAGAAAAAAACCCATAAGCTGGCAAAGCAAGGTCAACCTAACAAAAGTAAAGAAAAGTTCATTCTGGCCCCATGCGAGACAGAGAAGAAGGTAGACTTCCCAGAACTGCTCGTCAAGGCTCATCAGAGTGCGTATGCCTACTTAAATCCCAACCTCTCCAAGTATGAAACTATCCTGCACCTGGCCAACCAGGCCACCCAAACTCAGCTCTTCCTACAGCAGATGATCATCTTCCTTGTGCTTCGCTTTGATGAAATTAACCAGCTCTTGGAAGAAATTGCCAATGATGGAGAAAATCTTCTCAAAGACGTAGGTGGGAATCTGGCATGGCCAGCAGAAAAAGATGATTTGAAGGAGCACCCTGATCTTCTGCAACAGCTACTGCAATACACGGTCAACAAAATGCAATTGGTGAGTGGGATGCTGGCCTCCCTCACCTCCAACGCCCTGCAGGAGACGTGCAGCTACCTGCAGTCTGCTGCAAGCAACTTGGAAGGCAAACTGAAAGCAAAGCAAAGTTTTGATGAGCACCTGCTACGGACAGTAAAACTGCTTGAAGCCTCAACTGTGGGACCCTCTCAGTCCCACAGTGATGACAGGACTCTCTGTTCCGAGGACAGTGGCATTGGTGTGGACAGTGAATCCCTCAAAGAGTTCAGTGCTCTCAGCCAGCATGGAGGACAACCAAGTGATTCCTGTGCACATGGACATCCATCCCAAAAACATGCCAGAACAGCGGAGCATGTGAATGGTGGGACAGTGTCAGTGGGCACAGCTGCATCCCACAGCTGTGCACTTGAAAGGCATTTTAAAGACATATTTCAATCATCCGTGCAAAGTAGGGAAGCGACTTCTTGTCAGGGTGGAGCACCAGAAGGCACTTCTACCATGGCCCAATGTGCAAGCTCGAGCAAAAGCCTTTCCTCCAACTCTTTGCAGTCTGATTCTACTCAGGAAGGTGAACATTTCAAAATTCACGAATCAACATATTTTCCTTCTGATGAGGATGAGGATGATGATGATGATGAAGAAGGGAGCACCCTGGGGGAGGATGATGATGACACAAGTTTATCAGAAATGGGGAAGGATGCTCTGCCAAGGAGGTCCCTGTCTTCACCTGCACTCACTGAGAACATGCAAAGGCAGTCCATCAAGAGGACAGAGAATGCAGATGCAGAAGAAATCATTTTGAAGATGAAAGATGCCATCAGTGAAAAAATCAAGTTCGTCCCAGCTAAATGCAGGCATAAAGAATGGATAGAGGATGAGAGTGGAAGAGCAGTCCTAGCAAAAAGGCCCAGTACAGCAATAGGCAAACAGAAAATGTTAGGGAAACAACGACGGTCCAGGTCAGAGGAGTCCCTCAGAAGCCAGGCAGAGGATCCGACTCTCCTAGAGCTTCAGAGGACTCAAAAGGAGCTCAGCAAAAGGCTGGAAATGTTGTATGGAAAGGATACAGCTAACAATCTGGAGCTTTGGAAATCAAGAACAGAACCTTATTTGCAGGATGAGAAAATTACATCTAGGTCCTCCCGCAAACTGAAGGCAGGCCTCTCAAAAAATTTCAGCATCCTGCCTAACCAGGATAAAGTTCCTTTGTTCACAACTGATCAAAATCCTGTGCATCCGCTGACTGAAAAGAGAGGGAGGAAGCCTGTAAGAGCTACTGTGCCTACCCAGGAGACATCAGGAAGCAAAGAAAATAAGCCTCCTGGAGCACAAATGCTCAGTGGCAGCAGCTGTACCCCCCGACAGTCTGTCAAAAAACTTATTGAAACCTTCAGTCCTACTGATGATCTTGCAAAAGCCACACCTGTAAGATCCTTAGGACCAATAAAATGCATCAGAAAATTTGGACTTCCAGTCATCCCACCCACCATTCCCTTTCAGAGAGGCCTGGCACCTTTAAATCTTAAGCATCGTATTTCACCAGTAGAAGACACAAACACCAGTGATATTTCTTCTAGCTTTCCAAATGCCTTTCTTCCTGTACCACCTGCAGAATCAAGCAAGAAGGACACAAAGGAAGAGACTGATGAAGACACTGAAAACCTGCCACCACCACCACCTGAAATGTTATTGGACGCTGCTTCTGAAAATTTATCCGAGCCTGAAGAAACTGCAAGAATTGAAGGAAACTCTTCAGAAGATGCCACAAAGACCACCAAACCAGAACTGCATGCTGCCAAGAGATCACAAGTTTCCCCAAAAATGAAAGCGTCCCTTCAGTCCATTGACTTATTGCCAAGTAAAAATATCAGCGGCCCCAGTGCGGTGCCTAATAAAGGTCTAAGGAATACCAGGACAGGGGGTGAGAAACTGCAGAGATACTCTCTGGAGCTGAACCCTACCAACGTGCACATCCCTAGCCAGGAGGAGATATTAGCAACCCAGAGGAAAGAGGCTGCGGATTTATACAAGCAAACCCATAAAATTATTCCTCTTCAAAATCCCAGTGGGGTTTCAAACCCCCAAAGCAACAGCTCAGAGAGCAAGGGGCCCAGTTCACCTGTGACTTCAGTGCCGTGCCAGAAGCACAGCTCTCCTGATTCACTCTGGAGCAATGAAAAAGGCTTACCATTTGCCAGGAGGGTGTCCCCAGCGAGAACTCCTCCTTCTTCACCAAATGAGAAACAGCTTTTCAGCCACCCAACACATCACAGACACTCTCTGCAGGCTTTTAGCAGCACACAGCCGAGCTCACCCACCATGCAGAGGAAACCCAGCCCCCCCTCTAGCCCCAAGGGGCCCAGCCCACCCTTAAAGAAGAAGCTGCCCTCTCCACCACCACAGCGAAAACTACTCAGCCCTCCTGTGGGGCACAAGCAAAACTCACCAACAGCACAGCGGCTAGCGGGCTCCCTCTCTCCATTCCCCACCACCCCCTCCCCACCATCCTCGCCATCTTGCTCCTACAAGGTGCCAAGAGCTGGGCTGGATGCTGTGGACAAGCACCAGCTCTCCTCCTCCAAGAGGGGCAGCAATGTCCGTTCAATATTTTGCCCGGCCACCTCTTCCTTATTTGAAGCCAGGCTCCCACTGGTACCCACCAAATGCTCCGCCGAGGTGACAAGCCTCCCTGAAGCTGCATCACATTCCCAAAAGAACAGTCTGCTATTCCAGCAGCCCGGAGACCCAACCAGAAAGCTGTCCCTGAGCACCTCCAATCCTCAGCCATTCATAAGAAGAAGTTTCTCTGACCACCGACCAGGGGTCCAGCTTCATCTTCCAGCTCCTCTAACAGCTGGCAGTGAACCCGCACTTAACCAAGCAAGGTAAGAAACTTCATGCCGGAAAAGCGGACCTATAACCCTGGGTTGGCTTTCTAAACTTCTGATGGGAATTTAACATTGTTAAGAGGTTTGCCAAAACGGTGCCCTGTTCATGTGCGGAAGAGATGGCTGAGCAAAGACAGCACTGTAGCTGGACTGGATAATCATTGTCAGTTCCTCCCAACTGAAATAATCTGTTCTATTTTCTTGCCTCAGATTTCAGTAGACTACTAGTCTGAATGAATGGAAGAGTTAATTTTAGATGGCTTTCTCAAGCCATACCCTTAAACATAAGCTGTGACAGGACCCTGGGGAAAATTCAGTGTTGGTTTCATGGCACAGAACTCCCCTTATTTATGTGGGGGCTAAGGGCATCCACATTCAATTCTTAAAATCTCTGAAGTAGCCCTCAGGTTATAAACATAAATATTCATGAGAAGATTGGCTTGAGCCAAGAAGAGTGTGTTGTTCTATCATCAGTCTCTAATCCAGTAAACTGTTCAGCTGAAAGTTGTGGGAGAATGTTTCAAGTCAGCTGGCAAGAACAAGGGACAGATAATGTGTAGGCAAGAATCTCTGTGGACATAATTATAGGCTGGAGTTTTGGGCTTCTTCTGCACACTTTCATACCTAGGAGCTGATTTCAAGTCTGACGGGTCCACAGCTCAAACCCAGTTTTCAAAGTGGAAAAGCATCCCATGGCTACCAGAGATTCATTGCTCTGAAAAATAAATCTAAACATCAAACATAGAATCTATGCAAACATAGAATTGACATCAACATGTCAATTCTATGTTTGCAAAAATTGGTGGCCTCTTATTAAAAAAATGGGCTTAGCTTTAAATTTTGTATAGCATCCAAAAAACCCCCCCAAAATATCCTAAAACCAGCCAGGAAATAGAAGTGGTTATTTGGGAATACTCAAAAATGTGTAACAGCCTGAAAATACAGTGTTGTTATTTTAGTTTCTTAACATCTTAAGACATGTAAGTCAATTAAGCTTTAAGCTTCTCCGGTAACCTTTCCACACGTGAGCAGTATTTTTGCTCTTGCCCCAGAAGAGCTGCAGTCATGTGACTCATTCCCATGAGGAGGGATCAGATTTGCAAGATCAACCCCAACAGGATGAAATTGCACTTGTATGTGCAGAAGCACTCAGTGCACTCTGAGCACAGGGACAGTCATGGGCACTGAAGACAGATGTCCAGGCATTCTGTCCCCAAAGACAGAATAAGGACTGAATATCCCATGCTGGCAGTAGAGGAATGTGCTGAACAAAACACGTAAAAAACACTGGGAAAGGCAAACCACTTTGCATTCCCAGTTCTAATATTGCATTGTAATCTGATATTTGAATATTTCCTAAAATTCCTGTACAGTATTGTTGGGTTTTCTGTTGTTGTTTTTATGTACTGTGTGAAGTTAGCTTCATCTACTCTGGTGCCTGGCAGCAGAAATAAATGTTTTCAGAAGAGGTTTTATGTAAAACCTTGCAAGACAAAAGCCCTGGCTGTTTTATGGATGCATTTTAAAATCAGTCTGTTGTAAATTGCTACCTAATTTATACTTCAGTGGGGTGTATTATCTTTCTATCATAGTCTGTCAGAGTATAGTGAGTAATATAAAAAACCCTCACTGTAAATAAAATCATCCCTTTAATGGAAAAAGCCATATATCCTAGTGTTATGATCTACAAGTATTTTGGAGGAACAAAATATATCCTGAGTCAAATTCAGGTTATCATTTATCCCAATGAACATCAACAGTAGTACTAGTCAGTTATGCCAAATTTATATCAACGTAAGCAAAAGGGAAATTTAGGCCATCACTTACCACACACACTGGTTTAAGATGCAATACACAGCTGTGTGTTTTCTTACACCCAAAATAAGCTGCCTGGAGTAAACTTCACGGACCTTACATTGAAGGGCCTAAAACGAATATCACAGCCAATGTGCCTATGGGCAGAGAAGGACCATGTTAGGAATGAGCACATGGCAAAAGCTCTGAAAGCTCTTCACATCACTGCTGGTCCTCCACCGGAGAGGTTCAACAGATGTGAGCACCACATCACTCTGTTCAGATGCTGAGCCCTGCTCCTTTAGCAGGTGCCTTAGCAGACAAACCACCACACTCTGATCATCTTTCTCCTCCAAGTTCATTAAACAGCCAGGAATTTCTTTGCTTTGTAATTCATCCAGATGACAGAGAAAAATCTCAAAGTATCTAAACCTAAATCTAACCCTCCTCATTCTAGCAATGTTTGCATCTGGCCTGAAATTCACAAGCCATTACCACACAGCTGTCATTCTCCTTTCCTTCATTCCTTCCCTTGATTTACCTCTTTTTTCCAAATATAACAATGCCCTTTTTTTGGTCTGTGTGGTGTTTTCCTGTGTTATTTTTCTATGTTATTAGCACCTCATTAGTAGAAGGGAGCAGACACAGAGTCAAACCTGAGTACCATCAATCTTTATAGGTGCATGATACTGAAGACCAGTGAGATAGCCAGTTTCTCCCATGCTCACAAACTCAGGGACGCAAGAGATATATCCCGCCCCCCCCCNAAAATATTCCCCCCCCCCCCCCCCCCCTTTTTCCCATGCCAAATTAAAACATCTGTTTGCTAAGAAGTAGGTTGCCAAAGATAACCTGGCCAGAGCTTGTAAAAGAAAAGGAGGCAGCTGAGTTGCCTCTCCCACACACCCCCTTTTAGCAGAAACACAAAAAAGAGCAACTTCCATCTTATTTTGCCAGCTGGCATTGTTGGGCATTAAATGTCAGCGTTGTGCACAGATTCATGTCTCCTGCTCACTCACTGCTCATTGCTAGAAGGCAAAAGCCACTCTTTTTCCAAGCATGTCTTCTGCCCATCCCTTGTTGTAAGGAATATCAGGACTTAAAACATTATTAGCCCTATTTAGGGCTGGAGCTGGAGATTTCGCATTTAGCCTTAGAGTACCTGACAAGAACTTCACCTCTCAAGTCAGTACAATTGGTTTCTATTTGAACAGCCTGTGGCTGGATAGACTGGTATAACTTTGCTGGTTTCTAAGCTTGGTCATTTGACAGCAATCAGCAATTACTGGCATCTCAGTAAGGCACAACAAATACAATTGCTCTGCTTATAGAAATTCTGTTAATCTGTAACGCAATTTCTGTGTATACACCTTAACAAAATAGTATTTCATTGAGACTACTCCTCTCCCAAGAGGTAGAGCAGAGAGAGATTAAATGCTATTGTCTTTAAGATACTGTTCAATGAGGGCTTAAGAATGGATTGTGTTGACTGAATCAGGCTCAAAGCAAGTAGCCCAAATGAGCCCTTCTGCAACTGGAGGATATTTGAATCTGGATTAGTTTCATGACTGGATATGTACTTCATTTAACAGTTAAAATCATTAAAGTCCTAGCAGTTAAGAGTAGGAACATAACAGCTTGTTTGTAGTTGAAAGTTCATTCAGTTTAGCAGTTTATATACTTAAAATACAACAATGATTCACAGATCGCTCTGAAATATTTCTCCATGTTGAGCTTAAACCACATGAATTAGCTGCAGCAACACAGGGCACACTTCACATACTTCAGCAGGAAGGCACTGGGCATGAGGTACTCGTGACTAGATCCACTGCTATGATCAGTCTTGATACATAAAGTCCCTGTACCCCTAGCGAGTTCCAGGGCAACCTCAAGAACATCATTTGCACTTTCTGTGTCTTAGTGTTGCTTTCTCTAGAGTGAGAGTAGCAGATTTATAATACCAGAATTCCCCTCTCACAGTCATGCTGGTGTGCTCAGAAATCACTGTAACAAGGCTAAGCAGATGAACATCAGAGTAAGACGTTTCCTTTCCTTCAGGAGTCTGAAACAATACTTTTCACTCAAATCTGCCCCTACCTGCAAGGGAACTCAGACTCACTCTGATCCCCTGTTAAACAAACAAAATGTTTTCTTCCCAAGAGAGGTTTGGTAGGGAACAGTACAGTGCATTTGGCATGACAAGAGTAAAATCTGGATAGTGCACGTAAAGAGCATGTATTCAGGAGGAGGCGGGGAATGATAGGGTATCTTGCAACATTTGTGCTTTGTAGGTTAACATGGTCTAATCAGTGCTGTTTTAAAAAGTCGTGATTCATTAGCCTCTTAACTTAAGCATCTTTCCTTCTGCAGCTTGGAGAAGAGCCCTAGAAAAGCAGGTGACTCTTGGAACAGCTCTGGCATTCCTGAAATCAAGGAGTCCAACAGATCCACTTCCCACCCCGAGCTCTACGTCGTGGGCCAGGGACTGCAGAGAGACTGACAGCAGAAGCACCCCTAGAGGCACAAGCAGGGCCAGAGGCCCCAGAGGGAGGAAACAGCCTTAACCAAGCCTCCAAAACATGGCTTCATCTTCTCTTGCAAGGAAACTGTATGATGGCATTGCATCAAAAACACCAAACTAGGTCTAACAATCTAATGAAATACCAGACAGCTACTTCTCCTTTCATTCCATGGTTTTGCTCAGACATCTACATGGAGCAAAAGAAACACTTTGTAGCTGGGTGAGTCTGAGGCAAATTTGGTTAATAAAGACAGGATCTATAGCAAAGGCCTTTTTTCCCCTGTTTAGATAAAAGAGTTAAAAACTAACACAAATTATCATTATTCAGCATGTTATTTATTCAGTAGGCATCACAGTCTGTGTAAAAAGGGTTGTTGTGACTTTTCCAGGAGGGAGGTAAAATCTTGAACCAATTGAGTGTTACTGCAATTGAACATCCATGGCTTCAGCAAAGCCACATCTTTACCGTAGGTGTTTATCAACATGCAGGGAGAGAATAATGTCATATACAGGTTAAAACAAAGCAACCCCTTTTGAAGGAAAAAATTAGGGATCTTACTCCCTCAAGAAAGGCTTTGATCTTCTAAATCACCTTTGATTACCCAATAATCTTATCACCTCTAGTTTTTAGGGTACAAGGCTTAATCCCGATTAGAATAGTTTTGCAATAGCCCAATCAAACAACATTATAAATCACAAGGCATCTAAGGACACATTTGGGGTTTTTTTGGGAGGTTGTTTATCCTTTATTTTTGTAAAAGAGAAGAATTTCACCATAGAGAATCCAGTTCTGCCTGAAAAAGTTTTATATTTTTTTTCCTGATTTATGCAGTTTGAGGGTATTTATTGTAATTTCATTGGAGATTCTAAACAGATTCTTGTTAATAAATACACAAGTTATTTACAGTCAATTAATCCTAAGCTTTTACAGCATTCACTGGAATACAGTCCCAAAAATTACTGGATCTTTCTCACCTAACTAATATATCATCATGATTAAGATGCAACTTTTAATTAATGTAGTTTTAGTTTCATTTGACATGTTTTCATCTACACCTTTAGTACAGAATAAGATCTGATTAAAAAAAAGCCATTTATATGATACTTTGTTAGGGATCGTTTAAATTTTTCTGACGGTTTTCATCAAGATGGTGTCTGGGAATTTCACACAGAATTTTACCCTTCCTTCTCACCTTCATGATGGGGGAACAGAGCTTCATCTTCTCCAGTACAAGAGTTACCCTCTGGATACTGAACTCCTGAATTTTAGTCCAGTGCCTTAACCACAACAATCTCTCACCAAGTACAGTGCCATTTTGCACCACAGACACAAGGAAACCCTAATTGCTGTTTAAAGTGGGGGTTTTAATACAGACAAGCAACTCGTAGTGAATAGACACTTTTGATGGTCAGGGGTTTGTGAGCTTACGGAGACCAAGCAGCTAAACCCATACAGACGTCAGCCAATGCACTGTGTAATCATACAGGCAGATGCACCATCCCCTATCAAGTTGGAAAATCACCAGGGAGATACTGCAAATCTCGCCAGCAGTGTAAACTCTGCAAGTTAGTCTTCTCCCTCATCAGAAGTGCGGTTCTCTCCCTCCTGTGTAAGAATACAAATGCATTTTTGCATGCATTTTGGGTTGGTTTGTTCTGCTGGCAGTAACCCCCTAGAAGAGAAACAAACCAGAAACGTGACAGCAGGAAACTGGCACTTTGCATGCCGAAATGCAGCTTTGCAGAGGAAAACAGAGCACAGTGGGAGGAGAGCTTCTCCTCAGCTACTACAATCAGTTAATCTCCGTAGGGCTTCATGCTGAAATTTCCCAGCACCTGTGATAGGGAATAAGAGAAAGTATTTATTTACATCCCTCAAACAGCAGATTCTGCTACAGCAGCACATGGGGCAACACTTCACTTCAGTCAAGCTGGAAACCTTTTCCCACACATGCTCTCTGGACATGAAATCAGCCAAAGCATCTTTCCCCAGAACCAGGCTTCCTTGAAGATGTGTACATAAGCTGGCATCCTAGCACTTCATCTCCCCTGCCTCTGACTGAGGCTGTGGTCATCAGGAGGCTCCTTGCAAACACAATCCCACCTAAAGACTGTAGCTGTGAAGGATTCTGATGCTGCCCAAAGGATGCTGCAGCAAACTGCTCATTGTGTGCAAGACACAGCTTCTGGGGGAGTGATCTGCAAGTTTGTAACATGAACTCATGATTACAGGTAGTTAAGAGATTCTCTTTAGTCCAGTAATGTACAGGACTCCTGCAAAAAATGTGTTTACCTTCAATTTGTATTGCAAACATGAAATTGAGAGCAACTCTAGTATGCAGGAAATGACAGTTTGCCTCACCACTATTTTTTTAAAAAATAATTTTTTATCAGGTTTTTTGGTCAACAGTTCAATTTTTCACAAATACAACATTTCTGGAACACAGTTGTTTTATAAGACCAGGCTCAATTTTAACATTCATTTTTTATTGATGTAAATAAAACAGAGGTTTTATATGCAAGGTATGAGTTTGATCTCCCATATTCTGTATGCAACCATTTTCAATCTTTGCCCAATATTATACTCTTGATGCTCTCCTTACTGCACTAACTAGTGCCTGAACTATAAAAAGTCCATTTGCTTCCTGTTCCCCCACACCAGCACAAGTTTGTCTTGTTTTGTGTTTTGCTGCTATATCAATTAACTTAGGTCGCATTTCCATTCAGCAAATATGTCCTTTTTTAGGCTACAAGATCCAGCCTGGGCACTGGCAGACCAGAGCATTGGTCAGCTGTGCTTCCACCCTTCCCCTGCCCTGGTTTAAGCCTGAGATACCTGGCAGTCTTGTACTCACTTCAGTAGAGTTCCTGTGTAAAACCACAGATAACTCAGGGGCAGTGGCTTGGTCCTAAGGGTTAAAATCAGAGTGCACTCGCTGCAGTGGAGCCAGATTGCAGAGAGACTGAGGACAGAGTGAAGCAGGATCAGGTTTCCAGCCAGGGCTTCATAGCTGTCAAAAGAGCAGCCAACAGCTCTGTGCTGCACTTTATCTGCAGACCTTTAAGGAGTTGGCAGCTGCCCTTGTTTCCAGTGATACTGCTCAAATCTCAGACCTTTAGGGGGCTTGCCATTTAATTCCCTTGGCATCTGAGGATGACTACAACACTGAGGCACAACACACGTGTCAGTTTCTTTATTTGACTTCAAGAACTACCTCAGATAGCCTGGAGAAGAGGAGACTGAAGTCAGACCTCATTGTAGTTACAACCTCCTTGTGAGGGGCAGAGGAGGGGCAGACATTAATCTCTTCTCTGTGGTGACCAGGGACAGGATCCAAGGGAATGGACTGAAGTTGTGTCAGGGGACATTTAGGTTGGCTATTAGGAAAAGGTTCTTCACCCAGAGGGTGGCTGGGCACTGGAACAGGCTCCCCAGCACAGCACCAAGCCTGGTCACAGCACCAAGCCTGACAGAGTTCAAGAAGTGCTTGGACAACACTCTCAGGAACATGGTGTGACTCTTAGGCTGTTCTGTGCAAGGCCAGGAGCTGGATTTGATGTTCTTTGTGAGCCCCTGTCAATTCAGAATATTCTGTGATTCTGTGATTAGCAACAAGGCTGAGAATGCTATGCAGGTTATCAATAAATTCAGCATATTGCAGTGTTAGCACTGCCACACCTCTTAACATTCAAGGCATTTCATAACCATTTATGAAGTTTTACCATTAAGAGAAATATTCTGAGAAGATATCACCTTTGCTATAGGAATGAAAGAAACCATAACACACAGATAAAGTAACCTGTTCTTACTGCCATGTCTCATCAGTAAAGAATGGCCAGTATCTCCTGGAGAGAAAACCTTCTAGATTAGCAAATCATTAATTCTTCCACATCAAATGTACTCAATGTCATCATGACTACAGCATGTGGAGATGCATTTTCAGGTATGAACTTCAAACTGCGATTTTGATCTTCCTGGGCAAGATCCTATTGATTTACCAAAATATGGGTATAGCTCTAATATCGATACCCAACTGAGATGGACAAGACTCTCTAACGAGGTTAGAAAGTGTATGTTTTATTATGGCCAGGTGCTGCGTGGAATAGCAGAGCAAAGTCACAGAGTATTACGAAGTATATTTATCCACAGAAATTCCGTACAAATACATATTCATAACATTGCCACCTCCTACTCTCCGCTTCATATGGTAATTAGCTGAAAACTAATGAAGCATGCGCAAAACAGCCCTTTTTTAATGGGTCCTTGAGTCTGTGATTTGAGGAGGGGGCGTTGAAGATGAAGTAATCTTCCTCTACCTCGCTTTGACCTGTCTACCTTCCTGGGTCACAGTAATTCATAGAGTCCCTGGAAACCTCCAGTTCCTTCCTTCATTCTCTCTAAATGGGATTTTCAATTGAAAAATTAGTAATTGTCTAAATTTCTTTAGATCTGCTAAGCACCAGCGCAGCTGAACAAACAAAATAGCAAGATAATCAATCACTATAAATTTTAGGCCTGATTCTCTAGCTAATCATCAACTTTCTTAATTTAGTTCAGCTCTGCCTGTTGGCTTGCTGGTCTATTCTAACTAATTTCAGCAATTTAACTTTTTAGCTAAAATCCTAATGCTTCAGTGTTTTAAACTCTATGTTTCATTAAATGTATAAACTCTATGTTTCACTAAATGTTTAAACTCTATGTTTCACTATGGGCAAGATCCACAGTGCCTGCAGTAGGGATTAGGGGCTCACTTCCACATTGTCCTCAGAAAAAGGTAAAGGTTAATACGAACTCACAACTGTTTACTGGATCATCTGAAAACTGAGGGCAAAGATCCCAAGTTTACATTTCTTGCCCACAACCCTTTTTTTTTGATGAATAATGAAAACGTTAATGTCAAAAGAAAACGTGCAGATAGGGACAGTAGATACTCAGCAGGACAAGGTGACGAAGGCCCAGGACCATGTTATGCCTCTGATCCTGATACAGAATGTTTAGGTCTTAAGGGTTAATTGCTAATTGTGGTCCTGTTAAAATTTTGCAGCTGCTTACTACCAGACAATGTATATTGCTTACTAGACAATGTATATCGCTTGCTCAACAATGTATATCGCTTGCTCAACATTTATTCTGCTTGCCAAGCAGAGAAGAAAGGATGTATGGCTATTGATAAGGAAGGGAAACGGGGACCAAAGATCCTGTTTTCAAGTCCTGAAACCAGCTCTGGGCTTCAGACTTGAGCTAGGAACTTAGAGAGCATGCGCAGGGAAGAAAGGTAAAAAGTTCATCTGAAGAAGACTATTTAGTTCATCTGAGGAAGACCTTTACTTCATCATTAAGTGGCAGTGCGCAGGCGTATTGGAATGCTAATAACTTTTAGGCTAATTACCATACGAAGCGGGGACAGACAATGAATATGTATAGCCGCATGTGTAATCCAATGCATATGTAACTTGTAACCAGATATATACCTAGCTGAATGCCACTGACAGCACGCATGCTTGTGGAGGAGCGATCCCCCATGCGTCTGGTGCCAAATAAACATACCTACTCTATAAACTAAATTGGTTATAAAGTCTTTTCCGCGTATCAATCCCATTTCCATTCATCTCACATATACCTGCCCTGCACCTATCCTGTTCCACCACTTCTAGCAAAAAATTACCTACAGCCCTCACAGCCCCTAATTGTTCTCCTCTCAGTGACATTCTGATTTTCAAAATCTGGCCTCTTGCATCTCTTCCTTTATTCTTTTCTCTTTGTTTAGAAGATACAACTCTGTGATTGCATTGAATAGAAGTGTGAGAATTTCTGAAGTTAGACTGTATAGAACACACCCTTTTTCAAGGTTATTTCAAAGTAAAAAAGGGTGATAAGCCTATCTTACTCCATATTTATCCCTTCTGCTCAAGGTACAGATTAATTGATTCTATAGCAATTAAAAAGAAACTGAAAGCTTTCAGTGCAACAGGCTGCCCTTCATTTATTAATACTACTGAACCATTGGCTCCTTAGGATATGAGTGAACCGAAGTCAAGCCTGAGGATGCTAACAAAGACCATTCTTCCCCAGAGCAGTAGCTATAACGCTGTGAACAAAACTTTCCAGGCATTCCAGCAGACACACAGATATGTGGCAAGGCAGAGATAACTCTGCAGTTAAAATCTAAACCAACAAATTTACCAGCTGCTTGGCTTTTAAGTGTGACTTTGTCAATTTTATGGGGCAATTTCATTGCAGCCTTACCCCCTCTTATAATTAGTAGAAGTTTAATATCTCTTACATCCAAACTGGAAATTCAACCTGCCACTACATTACAATGACCTTAGTTTTGCAATGTTTTACTCCTCTTTGAAGCTTTGTGTCTCTTAGCTTGTAAATATAATTAACACGGACAACCAGGGCACAAGGCAATCCATCTTTTGGATCTTTTTGAATAGTGAAGGTTTCACCAATAACCAGATACCCGTGCAGATCCTTTCATCTTTATATTTCAGGGAACACACATGCATATACATACACATGTTAACTATTGTAAAGGACCTGGATTACAAGTAGGTTCTCATAGCACAGTTTCTCATGTGGATAAGCCAGGAAGAAGGGAGTATCAGGGAAACTCTGCTACTACAGTGCTCTGCAGCTGAGTATCCAGTTAGAAAGGACTCTAGGTAAGTAGTAACCGAATTATGAGAAATTTGGACAAATTTCATATTAGTCCAAATAGCATATCAATAACAGCTTGAAACAGGGTGCAAAAAACCCCCCCAAAACAAACAAACAAACAAATTTTAAAAAAAACAACAAAAACCCCCCCAAAAAACCAAAACAAAACAAAACCCAACCCCAAAAACCACAAAACCAAAACCCACTAAGGTGCAAAACAAAGAAATAACCTGGAATACACCATGGACAATTTAAAAAAACCCACAAGCAATACTATGCTCCTCATGTTGAAAAACTCAGTAGTTCAGAACTATTTATCCAACCAAAACCCAAGAGAAGAAGAAAGCATGTACTGCACGTCTGACCTCTGCTAGCCCAGGCAAGTATATGATGTCCCATTTTCAGCCCCACAGAGTTCCCTTGACAGCCAAATAACTATATTAAGCTTTTCCATGGAAGAGCAGCCACCACAAACTCCACAGCAAAGGACTGCAGTAGGCATTTAGACGCTTGGTGTATTCCCAGATACCCTGGACTGGTCAGTGGCTCTGCAGCCTGTCTTCTCCCAACATACAATGAAGATTGTTGTGACCTTTTCAGAGGCTGTTTAAAAACCAGTAGAAATAGAAAAGTACTAGGCAAATAAGCTTAATAACTCTCAAAGCCTCTTAAATAAATTCTTAATAGTTTTAAGAGTCCTTTAATAGGTGTAACTTAGACTCCTTTCAGAAAAAAGGACTTGTGTGAGTTTCTCTATTCTTTGGATGCTAATTCCCAGGAGACTGATATGCTCCAGCAGAACAAAGCAACAGCTCTGGGTGACTACTTCCCAGTCACTCACTGGGAGAAGTGTCCTAGTTTCAAAGACAGGTATTTGCTAAAGAAGGCAGAAGCCTCCTTTAGAATAGGAGAATGTNTGCGATGACTCCCCTGAGAGGGGAAGAAAGGGGCTCGGGAACCCCGAGTTTCCTTCCCTCAAGACACTGGAGCAGGCGATGGAGAATTGGTAGAAAACACGCAGCTTTGATGGAGTCACGGTCACAGCCAGTCAGGGAGCGAGGATAGAAACACGCAGTTGGAGACAGAAGCCTGCAGTGATGGCAGATCCTCCCTAGGGCTCCAGCAGCTTCCGTCTCTCTCCTCTGGATGTCCAGCAGCGAAGAAAAAAGTGCCCTTCAGCTGTGCTTGGCTCCCTTATCTCATCCCAGTCCCAGTATCCCTGCCCCACTCTGAGGGGAAAACCATCCCAGCCATCAGGGAGTCCAGATAAGGCTAGCCAGCAGCATTCATCTCAGAGCCACCTCTTTGTCCCATCCCAATGACCCACCATCAAGGTCTCCAAGCAACTAATCACTCGCCCACTATACCTCACAGCAGCCAGAATGGGGAAAAATTCCAACACAGAGAGCTAAACAAAAAGGTATCCCAAACCCTGACAAGAAGCCAATCCTGCAAAAAAGTAAGCAGAAAGTTAGCACGGGGGCCAATGTATCCACTTACCCTAAGCTTCTTATGTCAGATTTTCTTTTCCTCCTAAACTTGCAAAGAACTGAGCCAAGGCCCAAGCTATATCTAACTTTAGTTTTGTAATCCAAGCATTTCCCAGTACTCTAAAGCACCATCAGAAGGACCATGCATCATGCCCATTTGTTGGAAGACTAAGACAGGTTCCTGGGGTGCAAGAGCAATGACTTTGAGGAGAGACAAAAGTGCCCCTATTCAGACAGAGGGTGTGCAAGTAGATGTGAAGTTTCACTGCCTTTTCTAGGATATTTTAGAAAGATCTGGGAGAACATTGTGGGACAGAGAAGGTCCCTAATTTTGTCTCCAGAAGAATCCCCAAAGGACACATTCACTCTGCTGCTGATGGCAACCCCATAAGCTCCTGCACTAGGTTTCCCTGCAACATGCCACCCTGCCTGGCCTTTACTAGGCCAGGACTAGACCCAGAGATAAGCCAATGCACACAGCCACATGACATAGATATTTTTTCCTTCAGAAAGTCTAATTAACACATTCACATGCATTTTCTTCTGTAACATCACAGCCTGGAAACTATGAAGGCTTTGCTGTCAAAACGTTACAGTTTGCACTGGGCTCAGAAGTGTTTTTCCCTAAGGCAGAGCCATTTGAAATGTGAAGTTTAAAAGCTTCAAAGGCCCATGAAAGAAAATGGCAAAATAATTTCTGGAAAGGCAGCATGGTCAATGATCATGGAGCCCACCAAGAGCTGAAGCTGAATCTAGAATTGCTTGCTCCATCTATGCAGGAATTAATCACGCTGACAAGCATTGGTTCATGGAAATAAACTATCCCTTAGCCCTGGGTTGAATAGCACGCAGGCTGCAGTAAAGATTTGAGAAATCCTTTTCACCTGGTCTTGGCCTCACAGTCCACTCATCCCTCTGCAAACCAGTTGCAAACAACACTGCTGGACTGTAGTCCTAGGTAAATATACATACAGATGTCTTTTCCAAGCAGTGCATCTTTTCCCAGTGAAATACATGTCCTTTTCTTACCTAGAGTCTTGGTTTGGGAGACAAAGGTGTTCAGGAGGAAACGCTCAGGGATGAGCACCTCCTCCCAAGGGAAAAGGGCTTCCCCTCTTCCCTCCACCAAGGAAACAAATTAACAACAGCAAATAAAAGTGGAGAAAGAAAAGGTGACTATTAAAACGGAAAAATCTATCTCTTAACACAAAATGAAAGTGGGAGAAACAAAGAGAACAAAGCAGGAAAAGGGTGCCTGCAAGGAGCCGATGGCACAGTGGGCGGAGCCGGTGGATCTTGGTGACTCGCCAGGGCCACCCTGCAGGCTCCCTGGGCTGGAGAGATGGGAAGGAGGGTGGGGAAGCCAGGGGAGGGAAAGGAAAAAAAACCCAAAAACCTCATTTAAACTAGAAGGGGACGGAGAGCCGTCCCCTCATGAAGACTCGGTTAAGAGCTGCTGACCTGCTGCCAATCCGAGAGCCATTGACCCCACCTTGGCCATTGGGCCGAGCCGCCTTTAGAGCTGCCTTGCACGTGCAGGTTCAGTTAAACCAACCCCAGCTCAAGCCCTGCCCCTCGGGTTTATCTTAGAGGTACAGCAGCAGTGGGCATCAAGCAGGCCGGTAAGGAATAAAGTGGCTTCAT
>VYZT01029902.1:7232-25893 GCA_013400735.1 Pomatostomus ruficeps | reverse complement strand
TGCCCATGAGAAGTGGTGAATGAGTTCCCTGTGCTTTGCTTGTGCAGACAGTTTTTTCTTTACCTGTTAAACTGTCTTTGTCTCAACTCACAAATTTCCCCACTCCTACTTACAAGTCCCATAAGGATAATAGTTGATAACAAACAAACCCAGAAATATCATAGTGTATGATTCGGCAATCCTAGAGTAAGTAGAGCAAATAAGCAAGTAACTGGGATTTTTTTAGTCATACATTTAGCTCAAAATGAGGAAGTCAAATAGAGAGTAATTAGAATGTAAAGAAAATATGATAGTTATGTTACTGGGGTTTGTATATAATTTTTTGTTTGGTGTTTGTTTAGACATAGTAATTGACTAGCTACATTTTTGTGTTTAAAGTAAAAACACTGTCAGGGATAAAGGTAGCTATAGAATATATTTGCTAGAAAAAAACAGTTATAAAATTATGGCAAGTACTGTCATGATCTGAATGGAAAGCATAGGGTAATTGACAGATGCCATCACATCTGTCATGACAATCATGAATATACTTTTCCCAGACATCTTCAGTAAGTTCTCACCTTCCTAAAAGGTTCAGTGCAACTTTGTCATATAAACATAAACCAGAATCAAATTATAAGAATATACATGCAAATTAATAAGATTATAATACCTGTGCCCTTTGAGAAATGGTGTTGATTACATAGTGAAGATGCACACTACTGAAGTTAGCTTTTGCTAAGTTGAAACTGTAAAAGTGTATTTGGGTCTTATGACAAGTTAAAAATTGTTTGTGGAACTGTACACCTTAAAGCAGGTTATTTTTCTTTATTAATTTACTTGTTGAAAGAAAATGTCTTTAACTTATCTGCAGCTATTTATTTTAAATTGAACTAAGGGTGTATCTGTCCAATTGCTGATCCAGGTGCTCATCAGAAGAACCTATTATGTTAATTAGCACATTTTAAGCAAACTCAGCAGATGACTGATATTCAAAATAAACATGAAACTCTTTCCTTACTTGCCCAAACAATTTTATCCACTTTGTCATGTTTGAAATTGTTTGTACTGTCACTGCTTTGGCTGCTTTTCTTCTTGGCATATGCAGAAAAATCATGGTTGTGGTGTTACTACAACAAATTTTCCAACATAATGGCTTTCAAGCTCATGGGTGATGTCTTTAATCCTATCTGTGCATAGTAAAGGGATCAACCAAAGGGTCACCTAAAATAACATAATCACGATAACACATTGACAGTGGCATCAGTAATGCGCTAAAATACAATCACAAACACTAGCAGTGTAACTGCTAATTTTTGTCAAACTATGTGGGAACTAGAGGTAGTAGTGTCAGTAGTATGGTATACAATGTAGAATTAATTCAATGAGTTTTCTCTGCTTTCACTCTATTTTTGTTTTCATTGCCATCGTTTTCAGTCTCATATAATACATGTGAACAGGAAAGCATTAAGTCAGTCACCAGTAATGTTGTTAGTTTTTAAAATTGAAATGAAATGCATATTTACTTATTGTTTATTGGAGGTTTCTAAAATAGTTGTTCATAAATTAATTTCCATAAAATTCCCTAGAACGGAATTTTCTCAAATGTTTCAATTAAAACAAAATAAGGAACTAAGTCAAGCACTGCAGTTGCAGTTGTTGTTATTATTAGAATCTGCTCAGCAAAATAATTTTGTAGCATCCTGAAAAGGTTGGCTTGTTTTCGTAAGCAGATTAGCAGGGATAATAATATAAATTTAGCTAAATTCCACTTAATGGATTCTCAAACTACATCAGAAATTGTGTTTCCCATTAGCTTTTTACTAGATGAATAACATAATTACTTTTCTGTCCAACAGATCAATTTACTGACAGTTTGAGAAGGGAAACAGAATGATGCACAGCTACACCCAGTGATTCCAGAACCCTTGGCAGTTGGATAGTCATGGAATCAGTGCATGATTTGGGCTGGAAAACCCTTAAAGATCATCTAGTTCCAAACCTGTTATGATCATTAACAGTAAATTGTCTAGGCGTTATCACATACCAGCCCACACAATATTTTTATGATAGCACATAGATTTCCACTAGACCACATCAGTACATTTCAAATATCTGTTCCTCCTCTTGACTGTATTTCAGAACTTGGATATCAGAGGCCACCGAGTAATTATTTCAAGCCATGTTTGAAATACATCATTATTGATAAAAAAATTCTCTTCTGCCCCCAAAATGCATAGATCATAAAGTGTAATTGCTTTTACCATGTGCAACTATAAATACATCAATGTCAAATAATATTCTAGTCAATAATAAAGTCTTCTACTATAACAATCAGTAAAAAGTTTTAGTTGGAAAGCTTAATTTGTTGCTAAGGTATCACAGGACACATCTCATATGATGTGATCTTGTTGAGTAACAGAGAAAATTTTTATATCAGCTGAGGAATTATCTATTAAAAATATTTTTTCCTCAAAATAAAAAAAATACATGTTTAAATTTTGATTCTTAATATTGTCTTAATTTTTCTGCTGACAGAAATCAATAAGAAATTTTGCTCTCTCCTATTCCATCATTCTGTTTACTTTGATCCTAATCCACTATTATCTAAAACTTTTTTTAAAGTTTAGTTTATCACTGAAATTTCACACTATTGCTCATTTAAGAAAAAAAAAAAAAAATAAGGATTGAGGGAAGGTCATCCCAGCCAAACTGCTTATTTCCTTTTTCTGGCTGACATAGCTCAATTTTAATATCATTTTAACTCTGATATTTGTAATTGAAGAGGATGTTTAATAAGACTACAGTTGGACATCTGTTTGCATCATAAAGTACACAGAGAAAATGCTGAGAATGAGAAGAAATAAGAGGTGACAGAGCTTGTCACCTTGGTCTTTCCAAGAATTCAGGGCAACTAATGTGAACAGAACATTTATAATTTTAAGCCTGCAATGTTGAGCCGTACCATATGACAGACACTTCCTGGTGCAAACATGAGAGAGCACTTCACTGTAGTCACAGGAATATGTATCTGCTCCTATAGCCAATGCTAAATGTGTCCAAATTAAAATTGCTTTTGCAATTTAAAGTTCAATCTAACTTAAAGAAGATATAATAGCCAAGGTTCTACTGAAACTGCACACTATGTATTTATAGTCAGATTTTAAGCAGCACAAATTTCTTTATTTTACATAAGGTAGTGGAAATACAGTTCATTAACTTTTCACTGATTTTGCTTTTGTTTTTCCTCTACAAGAATATATGAAATATGGGAATTTTGGATTCAGTAGTTTCAGAAGATCACAATGATGGTGGTATTCAAAATGTTAATTTTTATTTTTACCCATGACTGGTTCTGCACAGTTCAGTTATATATTAAGGCATTTGTAACGAACAATAATAAACTAAGTAATTGGCGCAGGATTAGCCCGAGAAATCTTAGAATAATCTATGACTAAGTTTTGGTGTATTACTTAACACTAACATGACTGATTTAAAAAACTGGGTCGTCAAAGAAGCTGGTAATTTTCACATTTTCATTAATTGGAAACTTTCTGTTACTTTATTGCTTCTAATTTTGAGTAATTCTTCAGAAAAAAATTCAAATAGACCAGTTAATAAAGCTGGAAAGTAAATTCTTTCCCCACTCTTCTGCCCTACACTTGTTCTGCCTGTTCCCAATTATAAATAAAGGAGAGCCTGTTTAGAACTTAGTCTTCAAAAGCTATACTATATCCCTTTCTCTGTTAAACTACATTTACATTGCCTGGACTTGCTTACTACAGATGTCCAAATTGCAAGATGTAAATAAACACATTAATTGTATTTTACAGTAGCTTTTGACATGTCGTATGATTTTGTCAGCAATGCAATTTTCTGTGTCAACTTCTGGTAAGTTGGCTGGGGTTTCTAAATATATCAATACTAAAAAATACTTAAAACGCTATCTTATAGCTCTGCTATTGTCTGTGTTTTCTGTACAGATCATTAACAGAAAACATTTAAATTCATTTATGTGTGTAGATGAATTCTTCATGATGTATTCGTCAGGGACCAGTCTGGCTGAAAAGCTCCTGTCTTTTACTGTAACTTTTAATTCCAGATATTTTAGGTGTTTTTGTTTGTTTGTTTGTTTTTGTTTGTTTGGTTGGTTTTTATTCTTTCTATTGTTGGAGGGAAGCAGCCCCTTAAGTGTTAAGCTTATCTTCTCAAGTACTTTGTTTAGGAGACTAAAGGTGTTTAAAGATAAAACTGCCAGAATTATTGCAAGATCTGACAGATTTGTTAACAAAAAATTCTTCTGATTAGTATCCCACCACTCCCCTACATCTTTGATAGAAATTACATATGGCATCAACCCTGTTTGCCTGAATTAACTCAAATTTTCTGGTCACCCAGGTCAGAAAAGTACAGAGAAAGACTCAGCTGTTGGCACATACGGTCCAATGTGGTTGGTAATGTACTTTGTATGATAAAAAAGTACAAAATGCTAAACCCAAATCTTGCTTCAAAATACCTCAGTGGTGGCTTATGCTAATGTATAGATGGCAAATATCTTACATGAGCTATTTTGTGAATAAATACTGTAAATTATTGGTCATTTTGGATGTAAAGAGTTCTGTTATGTCTGTCAACAGAACTGATAGATGAACTTATTAGGAGAAAAAACCCCAATAGTCCGTGCAACGAGGCTTGTTTTGATTATCATTACAAGCAAGAGCTGCTGCTGCTGCTGCTGTTGCTTGAATGGTGCCATTAGGAAAATAAAGACAGTAGAAATTCCATTAAGTTTTTGAAACCTGTGAAGAAAATGAAACAATATTTATTTTTAACTGGGGTTTTTTTGGGAACAAAAAGGCAAATAATAATTAATAGGTTTTCTATCTCTTCTGCTCACTCAGAGAGATCTTTGACCAAAGCAATGCTGAGTTTGACTTGTAATGATGCCTAATAAGTTTATATCAAATCTCAACAGCAACGGGTTTTTGAGCATAGCACATATTAATTGTGCTTTAATTATTGTACAAACATCTCTCATACAGGTATAGGTGCTGGGAGATTACATTTGTTAAAACTGTGCCGTTGTGACAAATTCTTATTCTATTAGAGGTAATATTTAAAGTCATATTTGTGAACTTCATGCTCAGTTCCAATGATAAAACTATGCAGTAAGTGCTTTTGGAAAAGGAGATTGTTTTCAGATACAGTGCATGCAAATGAAGTGTGGAATTCTGTACGTGCAATTTGTGTTTGAGAACAGGCAGAGTGAGCAGAAATAGGTTTATCTTTACAAGCATCCAGAATATAGGATATGCTTTAGAAACAGACTAAGTTTGATTAAATTCTCACTCCTATTTATAAAAGAAAAAACCTGCAGAAGTGTGAGATGTATCACACTTGTCATCTTCCACAGTATTTTACAATAAGAACTCTTGTGTGGTTAGTTATTATTCAGTAGAGGACTATGTATCATTCTGGCATAAAAGGCAAGAAATTTTTCTGAAATCCATTAGTGATTTTGGAGCTATGAAGTCTTTTCTTATTTCCAGGCCGAAGCTGATAGCAAAAACTTAGTTCAATAACATTACAGTTTGGGGGTTTTTAACCATAAGTTACTTGAAATATTTAACATTTGCTCAAAATCTTTGGGTTTAAAACAAAAAGTCAGTACAATCAGGGTAAGAGTGAAAATGTCTTTCTCTGAGCACTGCATTTTTCATTCCTTGTAGCTCTATTCTTGGCAGAAACACCTTTCCTTTTTTCATTTGTGCTCTATGGACCATAAAAACTGCTGTTATGGAGGAGAGAATGCTGTATGCATTAGTTTTATTGTTTTTATGCTGACACAACAAAATCTAAATTGACTGGTTCACTTAGGGGTTTCCAGGCCTCAGCGGTTCTGAAAAAAATAGGGGAAAAAAAAGAAAAGAGAAAGTCGAAAAGTAATACTCTGAAGTCAGAGGGTTAGTCTGAATGAGACCAGGATGAAGAAAGAGTGTCTTTTTTATTTTTCTGTGATGACTGAGAAGAAGCTAGTCTAATAGTTCAAGGAGACAATAAAGAAAATATGGTATTAAAGAGATCAGTATTTATAAATAGTTGCTAAACTGTTTAAAAAATTAGATGATACTCAGAAGCCCACTTGAATTAAGTTTATCTGTTGGGTAATAGAGGACAGCTAAGCTGTTTTATGTCTGGTCTGCTGTCCAGCAAAACTGGAGTAAGGTACAATAGTTTCAGGATACTTCAGGTGCTAGTGATTAGCCCTGTGATCTGTAAAAACTATGCCTTATCCTATAGCAATGGTTCAAAACTGTGCACTTCACCCATCTGAATGCAGAGTCTGGATTGTGCACAGCATTGTATTATCCTGTGGAGGCATCAGGTGCAGACGTGCAATCAAGACCGAATTGTGTTTTACACATAATGTGCTCAACTATGTCAAAATCAGTGACTATACCGCTTCATCTGCCTCAAAAACAGCACTTACTTTTGTAGTGTAGAAGTAGCTAAGGCTTATGAGAAACTAGAAGTCATTTTGGTCATTAAAACAAATTTAAATATATTATTTAAAACAAAATATCTTCAACGAGACATGTAGTGATGTGTGAAAGCTAAAAAATTAAGTGGATAAAGCTAAAAAATTAATGTATCATATTTTATATTCTGATTCCTGTATTTATCATTATTTCATTATATTACTTATTTTGTTATTTATTTATTATTATTTATTACTTTTATTATTTCCTTATATTACTTATATCCTCATATTACTGTTTAGTTCAAAAGTGTCAGTAATGAATCACTGTTGTCTGCTTCCAAAACACTGAGTTGTTTGGAGAAAACAGCACCTGTTCCAAAGAATTCAGTTTCATATTAAGAACTGGGAGAGGTGGATCAGTATACACAGACATACATTACAGAAACAATAAATTGTATTAAATACACAATGGAGAAAACACATCATTGGTCATTGATAGGTATTTGAACAGTAGCAATCAGCTTTTACAAATTTCCATTTGGTGAGACTACAGGCAGGTGAACAGTCTATTTATGTTTCTGTACAATTTATTTTCATTTATGCTAGTGTTCAAATTCTTTCAGATAGCCTTATCTTTGAGTTTTGCTGTATTTATAATACTTTAGGAGAATTACAGGACTCCTAAAACATTCTTTACCTTAGGCTGTTTGTTCTCTCAGTTTTAAACTTGTCACACTATGATTTGAAATGTATTCCATTAATTAACTTTGTTGATCTCTCTATTAATGGTACTAATCCTCTGTGGCCTAAAATACTGGAGACATATCCCAAATGTTTCAGAACATCTATGAGCCATAAGAGGATTGACTATAATTTTGTTTCACCTAAATTTGACATCTAGCCTTCTTATGTTTAGAAAAAAATCTTGAGATACACTAGGGCTTTTGCAATTATTAAGAACATCAGAAATGTATTTTCTAGTTTATTTCACAGCTATGTAGATTTAGGGCATATGTCAAAACAAAATGTCAAAAAAAGAAGAATAAGGAATGAATAAAGTAACTTACTATATGAACAGTTAAGTTTGGATTCCTATACTCGTGTTCAGGATCTCCAAAGGGTCATGTAAACAAGTGGGATGAGTCTACTTGAGTTTCAAAGGAATGAAGGGGGAAAAAAGACAGGAAAACACACTACACTGGATAATGGACTTACCTTTGGATTGATGTATGAACTACATAAATTCACAATGCTTTTGGGGTTTGTTTGGTTTGTTTCTTTTGTTTTCACTTCTTTGGTTGGGTTTTGTCGTGATTTTGGTCCTGGCTAAGTGCCAGGCACCCACGGCAGCCGCTCACTTGTTCCCTCCCCTGCCACAGCTGGGCCGAGGAGGGAAGGAGAGGGGGAAAAAACCAAGGGAATTAACTCAGAGGTCTATGAGTTGAGATAAGGAACCGGGAGAAAACGCTCCAAGGACAAACCAGGCTCAGCTTAAAGTTGCAAAAGTGAAATTTATTACTACTTGAGTTAGAAGGAGGATATGAGAAATAAACTAAACCTTTAAAAGACACCCTTCTTTCCACTCCCCACCCCTCCCTCCCTCCCACCAACAGTGCAAGGGGGGCAGGGTGTGGGGGTTCAGGTCAGTCCATTTCCAAGATCTTCTTCCCCTGCTTAGGGAGAGGAGTTTTTTCCTCTGCTTTTGCCGTGGGGTCCCTCCCACGAAAGACAGTTCTCTGTGAACCTCTGTGGNGACATCTCCCCGCTCCAATGTTGGCACCTCACCCACAGACTGCGGGTGGATCTCTGCATCCCTCATGGACCCCATGGACTGCAGGGGGGACACCCTGCCTCAGCATGGGCTCACCACGGCCTGCAGAGGAATCTCAGCTCCAGAGCCTGGGGCACCTCCTCTCCCTCCTTCTCTATTGACCTTGGTGCCTCCATGTTGTTTTCCCTCACCTGTTCTCACATCCTCCTCCTTCTCTAACTAAAAGCAGCTGCGTGTGTGTGCATTTTGTTTTGATTTTTCCTTAAATATGTCATCACAGAGACGTAACCAACCTTTCTAATTGGCCCAAACATGGCCAGTGACATGTCCATCATCTTCAGAGCCATCAGAGATTGGCTCTGCTGGAAATGGTGAAGAATTCCAGAAACTTCTCACAGGAGCCATCTTTATGGCCCCCTCTCCTCTACTAAAACCACGACAGGTTTATTTTTCCAAAACAGGAAATTATATATTTTGTTTTGTTTCATTGAAATTGTTCAAAGTCAAAATTTGAAGAGTCTCCAGAAATTCTTATTAATTACTGTACATAAGTTCATACCGATAAAGAATCAAATAAATCAATGAAAACTCAGAGTTGGAAGGGGTCTCTAGGGGTCCCTTACTCTTGTTAGAGGAGACCTGCTTTCCTAATTGAAAGCATTGGTGTTAGTTTAATTTATTCAGAGTGCATGGAGTTAGATTAATTTGTTCAGAGTTACATTAAGCTGTCTCAAATATTTCCAGTGAACTGATTCTACTACTTCTCTGAGCTATATGTTCTAATATTTAGTTTTTCTCATGGTGAAGAATTTTTTCCTTATATACTCAGAGAATTTGCCATTAGCAGCTCTGGCTATTGCCTCTTATGCTGTCACCACACACCCTGATGAAGAGAGTACCTTCAACTTCTCTCTAACATCCTCTTTAGGTAAAGGAAGAACGTGATTATATTGTCTGTAAGCCTTGCATCCTAGGAACACCACCATGTCCATAAATCTTTCTTTGTAAGTTAAGATCTCTAATCTTCTGATCACTTTGGTGGACACTGTATAATTTTAACATGTCTTTGAACTCAGAGAATGAAAACTGGACACAGCATTCCTGGTGTGGCTTGACAAATGCCGAGTATTGTGGGTTAATCCCTTCCCTTGTTCTGGGCTTGGTTATAGTCTTGCTGATATTGGCTGCAGTTTTTTTTCCTGCTGCAGAGATGGGCTGCTTACTCATGTTCTGCTAGCTGTCTTCTTGGGACCATAAGTCCTTTTCAGCCATGATTCACTCCCACCAGCTAAATCCCAGCCAGTATGGAGGTTTGGGATTACTTTCTCCTAGGATAGACTTTGTATTGATCTTTCTTAAACCTTATGCATTTCCGATTATATTAATTTACAAGCCTGTTGTGACCTATTTGCTAGGTAGCTCTCTACAAACTTGATGCTTTCAATACCACTTTCCAAACTGTTTGCAAAGATACTGAGTAGTATCAGGTCTAAGCCTGACCCTTGAGATACTCAGATTTTGACAAGATGCTAATCTGCCCATGAGCAGTTTACCACCACTTTCTTTGCCATTTCTTCACCTGTAGCTGTTCCATTTGTCCAGTTCTTATCCTTCCGGGTTGTCATCCAAGATGTTTTGAGAGACCATGTTGGACACCTTGATAAGGCTCATACAGATTGGTCTTTTTGAAATCTTTTGTCATTCTTTTTGTCGGTGCAAACACGTAAGTGGTGAGCTTGGTGAAGTCATTCAGAAGTGACATTTCATAGTTTGTCCATTACAGAAGGTCAGAATAAATAGACATTGTTCCTGTGGCTTTAAAAAAATCCATGAATCAACTTTAAGAAAAGTTACTTGTGTCCACCAAGCATGCAATGCTCAGGAGAACAAAAGCCACAAAGCTGTTATGTGTGGTGTCATAAACAGAAAATACTGTAGTAGGATTGGGAATCTATGGGGTTTTTTCCTGACATAATGATTGTAATGATTTAATTCTTATATGGTGGAGAGTGCTTTCATAAAATATATCAGAACTGGCTTGCTGACATTTTTAAATTTTTTTTCTCAAAATTTAATCTTAATTACCTTCAATCTTTCCTTAGTTACTACAGCCTGAGTTTAAATATTGCATGGGTGAAAGCAAAGCTGAAGCATTTTCTGTGGCATCTAAATACTTTTAGAAGCCAGGAAAGGAGTTGTAAGCTATCATTAAAATAAAAATCCCCATTAATGAATCTGTATTTTTTCCTTTGTAGAGAAATGTCAGAATTAGCCTGGCATATTTTTACTGTGCATTTATCCATTCTTGACTTATATCATGAGGTCTGCTTCCACATATTTTGATCCTTGTTTATTCTGTCATTTATTCAATATTCTGATATTTTTCTAACCTTGTGGTCCAGAGTCCTGCTGCTCAGCTATTTCTTTCCAAGACAGTGCTCTGGGATGGAGCAGTAACACATTACTGACCATGACTCTTTCTCTGTCCAGACTCATATTCGTACATAGCATTAGACTAGGACTACCTTAGAGCCTTTGCCATGGTTCCATTTGTGGTCCCTGACATGCACAGTTATCTTACAATGATGTTTAATTTATGAACATTGAGTATGACACTGACAGTGTCCTCTGAATGTCATTGTGAGGGCTCCCATTTTACGCGTCAGGTTTGATGTTGAGATGAGTTTCTAGATTTGCTTAATCTTTACATTTCCAGCTTTCCTATGAGTTAGTTCTCTTTTTTCTTCCAGTGAAATTCAAGGCATAGGCAGCTTTCTTACTACTCTGCATTGTTGCCAGCATTCCTGAGGGAACACAAGCATGGTAAATCACGTCACCACAAGTTATCTTATACAGACATCATTTCCGGTTGATTTCAAGTTAGGTTGGATTTCCCGACAGTGATTTCCAGTTAGACGAAACAATATGGTGAACTAACCCAGATAAAATAATACACTTCATTGATGGAGTATATAGGTTGATTAACCAGATTGATTTGCACACAGTGAAAGAAGGTGGAAACATAATGTAAATTTCAGCATCTGCTTCTAACAGTATTAATGATTCAGTCATAATCACAAGAAGCATATTGGAATGTCATTCTTTGAATTCAATGTCGAATGGACTCCTGATGTTTTTGATTGTTCTGACTTCTCGATTTTCGTCAATGAGTCTGCTGAGTATTTTGGCAAACACAGGACAGCTATTTGTGGTTGTATTTTCCTAAATCAAATGATGAAGGTTTTTTAATTTAAGATTGAAAATAATCTCCCGTGCATTAAAAAACCAAAAATAGGGTTTAAAAGTAGAATGGCATTTTACCCTGGCATAATTTCAGCTTTTAGGGGAGGAAGAAAGTAGTGCAAAAACATTGTAGTGTTTGGCCTGTGTGAGAGGCATCACTGTGCACTTTATGTCACCCTTGTTAACTTTACAGTGGTGAGCCATGTGCACTGATATTCTAGTGTTCGTGTTCTCTTCTAAAGTGTCATTAATCATGTATAGACTGTTTTAACATTTTTGTTTTAATTATTCAAGTAAATGATCTATCCTGTGCAGGAGTTTGATTCTGTTGACCTTTTTTTTTAAATAGTAGCAGTGGCTTCATCCTAGCTGATTAAATCAGTCATCATATGAACACTCTGTCCTTTAGAGAGTATTGGGGCTTATTGCATGTTCTAATGATTGAGTAGAAAGCAATCATTCCCCTTGCTAATATATTTTCATTCTGGAGTTTATTTTTTTTTTCTCAACAAAAATAGAAAAATATGTATGTATTACAGTCCATCCTTTATTTTTTTTTTATTGTATCTCATTTGGATCTCTCTTTTTTTTCCCCTCAGCATGTGTCAGCAATATGCATCTAAGCACTTACTAAAATGGTTTTCTCTGCCCATGTTTTATATTGTTCAGATTCTTTCTAGTGGCTAAAATATTTACTGGGATAAAGATTGTATGATAAAAGAATTAAAAACGGGTTCTTGGTAAAATTTTGTAAATATTGAAAAACATTTATTTCCACCCTTTCTGTGTTACACAGTAACTTAGATTCCTACAGAACTGATGTGCATTGCTTGAAGTGCAATATCAAATGCTTGAAAAAGTTATTTGATTTAAAAACCAAACGCTGTGAGGAGAGACCCTATCTGTTTGGTCTTCTCTATTCTGTGTGTTCACAGAACATTCTGAAGAAAAATGCTTTCTTCTTTCATTGTTACTAACATCTTTTGCAATCAGGCCCAGACTATACTCTGGACAGTAGCAATGTACACAATACAGAGCTCTAAAAGTCTTCAGTTTTGTTAGCATTGACACTAGACTTAGTTCAAATGCTTCATTTGCTACGTCCCCAGGCATAGTGAAAGAACTCTTGGATTGCATCTCAGCAGGAGGACAAAGTAATCTCTTTTTTCTAAATAAATATTCTTTTCATTCTGCATACACTCTTAATTCTCTTTTGGGACAGAATTTCTGGCTATCAATCATCTGAACTTCAGAAAGGTTTGTAGTGCCAGTCTTTGGTTAGTATTTCTACCAGACCTGATGGTAGAAATATGTTTAAGGCTGACATTAAAAGAGGAAAGACACCTTAAAAATCTGATAATACTAGTGCTCACATGGTATTTCTACATTTTATTTATTAGGCAAAATTTAACATTTTAGAACACTTTCAGTTACATCTTGAGTTTGCAGCATTATTAAGCAGACGGGGTAAATGTGGTATAAAATATTCAGTATTTCTAATACCTTCAGTTTACCCAGTCATTATGATCTCTTAAGCACTGTGTTTTACAAAAATGAGAGAAGGTAATTATCTTCTTTTTAAAGCAACTCAGGTGAAAAAAAGGAAGCAACTCCTCTGTAGTTGCACAGCATCAATTTCTTCCAAACTACTGACTCCTTTGTCCTAAATTACTGACTCCCTTCCTACCACAACAGATCTTTGTATTCTGGAAATATTAAATCAGAAAGTACATATTAATTTTTAGGACTTCGAGTAGTCAATTTCTATAAGGCAAGCTAGCTTTATTATGACTAGGGAATAATATTATCTCTTACCTAAAACCTGTCTCCAAGTATTTTTGTCATGTATGATGGATAAAATGTTATCTGCCCTCTCATTCACAACTGTTTTCTCCATACACTGACATCTGTAAGCACTTTGATTACTTCAGATTGCCACATTGTGCATTAGGTTTTCAGAACTGTTCAAATGAGTGATTGAAGTAAGAGTGAAATTTCACTTGTGCCAGAAGCCACAGATTCTCCTAGAAAACTCAACAATGTTGATTATCTTCGTTAGAGTGAAATACTTAATAGTTTTTCACTGACCTGAAGTACTTGTAGGCCTTCCTCCTGCATAAAGAGGTATAAACAATAAAAACAGATCAACAACAGATATCTCACATTTGACAATCTGTCGAGTTGTTTATTTTTACATGGAGAAGGTGAGAAATACAGATGACATGAAAGGCACAGACACCCTTAGAAAATTGCCTTGGTAGAACCTGATGTAGTAAAAACCGAGAAGAGAGAAATGTGCAAACTGAGAATTTGCTTTCACTCTTATAAGCATATTATTCTTATTCATATTGTATCTAATATTTGTCTTTCAGAAATCCAAAATCTCCACTTATGACAAGATGTGGGCCTTCATGAGCAGCAGGAGGCAGTCCGTACTTGTCAAAAGTAATGAAGAAGGTATCCAACGCGTGCTTACCTCTGACTATGCATTTTTAATGGAGTCGACAACCATTGAGTTTGTCACACAGAGGAACTGTAACCTAACACAGATTGGAGGCCTGATAGACTCCAAAGGTTACGGCGTTGGAACTCCCATGGGTAGGTGTTATGTCAACCACTTGTGCTCAGTTCATTAATCTTAGTTGCTGCAGTAGCACAGGGAACAGTCCCATATGCTTTTCCTTTCCTTACACTGCTAGCTAGCATTTATCTTTATTTTCTTTTTCCCAACCAGGCAAAATACATATTTGGTCAAAGTTTATGGATTTTATTGTATTTTCTAAACAGAAAATGGTTGTTACTTTATAAATAGTTGCATATTTTCATATGATAAATTTGTCTTATATGGTGCCTTCCATTTGTTCAACAACAAGAACAAAAGTGCTTTTTGCTGTACTTTATTTTACAAAAAAAAGTTTTGAAGATGTTGATCTCTCTCTTTAGAGAATGAAGTTCTAGTAGTGGAAGGCTTGCATTAACAAATGGGGCTGATGCTTCTAAATTGAGAGAGTTAATCACTGAGATTGCTAAAAAAAAGGAGAAAAGATTCCATACCATGCCACAGACAAAACAAATGTTGAATTAGCCTGGTGGAATATGGCTTTGCATATTGACATCGAAAATTCAATCCTTTAAGTATTTTCCAGGTCAGTTGTTCTTTACTAAGTACATAAAAGCCAACCACAGGTGTTAGTTTGGCTCCTAAAATCCACAGGGTAGGATTCAGCAAGAACTGAGTTCCCACTAAGTGCAGTGATCTTTTTTTTAAGGACATGAGATGAAGATCTGGTTTTAGATTTCAGAATAAGTGGAATAAAAATGGTGTGACACAAAGACTGTCAGTACTGCAAAATGATTCTACTTAATACAGAAAGGTTGTTCTGCTAGCTTGTTTTTAAGGTAAATATTTATTTAAACTTCATTTTTAACAAGAATTTATCATTTTGTGATTGATGTGAATATGTTTTTATTTTTTCTCAGGTAGGTGTTATGTTTTATACTGTTTTTATCTGTGTTGATAGCATATGCTAAATCATTTTACTAGGAAAGTTGTATCCAGTACTTTGAATCAAGCACATGGAAAGGAATTTTAAGAAATAAAGTTTACTGGAATATCTTGGATAAAGAGGTATCTAGCATTATCCAATACAGATTTGCCTATATATTGTATATATTTACTGCTACTTCAATAACAGCTTTGAAATTTTTATTATTTCAGTAATTTTCTATGTAATGGACACCTGCTGAAGAAATGATGATTCTGTTCATTCTGTCTTTGGACAGTTGGTTGTTAGGAATCTAGTTTTGATTCCTACCAACTTTTCCACCCTGTTCTATTGTGGTTCTTGTATTGCTGAATATATTCTGTAGACATGCAAGTGACAGAATGGATTGGACTTCAGTTCTGCTGGTCTTTTTGGCATCCTGTATTTTCTTACATATAAACCTCTTTGTTATTTTGAGGATGAAACCCACCTTCCATTTAGGTTTAGTATGGAGAAAATAAAATCTTAGGGATAGTTTAAAATCCTCGAATAATCTGCATGCAAATTTGTGAAGCATATGAAGAATGCCCCAGAAATTTAAGTGAACATTGAAAGGTCAAACTGATAGGAATCAGAGAGACCAAAACACTCTAGAAATTATTCTGTTTATGTGTAAATCAGAGAAGCATCATAAACACCAGAGAAAGCAGCTTTAAAACAATGATAAATTCAGAAACAGAATTCTGGAATTTAAGTTTAGGGGAATAATTGCTGAGTATAAAAAGGCAAGGAAGTTTAGCAAACTGTCTGGTTTTGTCCCGTGCTTTATATGGGGAGAGTAGGCACTATTTCTTCACTAACCTTGAGTCATATCAAAGACATTATTCAGCTCTTATTCATCCACAAGATTCCAAGTAACAACGAATTATCTGTGTCAAGAGAAATAATAGTGTTGTACAAGGGTATATATGAGCTGACTGTTGTCTTGAGTCAAGATGAAACAAATAGAGGACATACCTGCAGGAATCAGCGGTCACCAAAAGAAGGTAAAACAAGAGTTGAAACAATGTTAAACAACAAAATAAGTTGAAGAAAGATGTGAAGAAAAGATGACATCTTCATAAGGGGAAATAGAACAGAATGTAAAATAGGATGCAAAGTAAAATTTTTCACACAACAAATGAACGTAGAACAAAACAGCATCTGGGGCTTTCACAGTAGCTAAGAAAAAGAGATTAATCTAATATTTAGGCAGTAGCTATAAAATGCTGTTGAGAGAGCTGACATTTATAATGGGTTTATATCCTGTGTATTAGGTGCACAGTCTCAGAGGAAAGGGATTGTGCAGCCTCTGCTAGAATGATGCATACTTTGCACATACATTTGAAAGGAATTCTTAGGAAGAAGCATTTCCATGGTGTCTGTCAGAATAGTTTTGTTAAATATTTTGCTTTATTGAAGCTAAAAAGTATTACAGAGCAGTGGATAATGCAAAATATTCTCATGCATTATAGCTAATCTCATTTCTACAGGAAAAATAATTCTGGAGACTTTAAAAGAACTTATGACACAGTTATATCTATAGAAGTAGATTACATCGTTATTTAATGACTATGAAAGAAGTTTATAGACATGCAATTGAGTAATATCTTTTTGGAGTTAATAATCCTAGGAGTAACTTGTCAAGTGCTTGGAAAACTGTGGTGTAATGGCTTCACATACAAAGTATATGTTACTGCTTTTGCCTGTTTGAGAAGGAACTTGTCTCCAAGCAGAACAGCACAGAACTACTTGTGTTCATAGTATCGTAGAATCACAGAATATGCTGTGTTGGAAGAGACCCCTCAGGATCATTGAGTCCAACTCATGACCCTGAACAGGACACTCTGAAAATCACACCATGTGCCTGAGAGCATTGTCTAAACACCTCTTGAACTCAGGCAGGCTTGGTGCTGTGACCACTTCCTTGGGGAGCCTGTTCCAGTGCCCAACCACCCTCTGGGTAAATAAACATTTCTTGATATCAAACCTAAATGTCCTCTGACTCAGCTTCATGTTGCTTCCAGTACTGTCACTGGTCCCCAAAGTGATGAGATCAGTACCTGCCCCTTCACTTCTCCCCCATGAGGAAGTTGTAACTGCAATGAGGTCTCCCATCAGTCTCCTCCAGGCTGAACAGAGCAAATTACCTCAGCTGCTTTTTACACAGCTTCTTCTCCAGACCCTTCACCATCCCTGTGGCCCTCATTTCGACACTCCCCAATAGCTTAATAGCTGATACTGTGGCTCCGAAAACTGCCCCCAGCAGTCGAGGTGAGGCCGCCCCAGTGTAGAGCAGAGCGGGACAATCCCCTCCTTGCCCAGCTGGCGACGCTGGGCCTGATGCCCCCCGGGACACCATTGGCCCTCCTGGCTGCCAAGGCACTGCTGACTCATGTTCAACTTGCCATAGACCAGGACCCCCAGGTCCCTTTCCACAGAGCTGCTCTCCAGGTTCTTGTTCCCCAGTCTATACACACAACCAGGGTTGTCCTATCCCAAGTGCAGAATCCAGCACTTGCCCTTTTTAAACTTCATATGGTGTTACAGGCTTGGTGTTGGGAAGACAGAGATGTCATTGCAAAATTTACAAAAAATCCAGTTTATCTCCTGGAGTAGTGGCTTGAAATTGCAGGATTTGCACATAAGGTTAAATTTGTAGAATACAGTTCTTACAAGTCTTATGTTGACTACAGTAGAAAGGATACGGTTACTTTTGGAGAACAGCACCACAGGAAGTAGGTGCAACATATCTTGATTATTTTGAAGGCAATAGAATAATAGTGAGAATATAATTTGCTTGAGTTTAAGCAGCTACAAGAAAAAGAGCTAAAAGCTTTCCCAACAGAAAAACATGCTACCAGTTTATGACAAGATAATCACCTGGAAAATGCAACTACCCAAATATAGCACCAGTTTACAGTACTGCAGAAAAAGCTCTCTGCTCAAGATATTAATATTTTAAATTTAGAGAAAGAAAGTTGCACCAGATTAGAAGAAAAAAACCCCAGTGGATCTGGAAGTACATGGGTATCAGTTCCTTTCAAAAAAAAAAGGAGAAGCAAAATATGAGTTTACGTGATTATCTTATTTCCTCTAAAAGCACTAGTGGAGTAAACAAAGTTTAGATTGTTAAATTGTAACTTTGATGAAGAAAATTGGAAGCTATGTACTTTTGGTACAAAATAGGATCATCAGAATCACTGTACATCTTTAAAGTCAACAAGATACAGTGATGTTTGAAATAGGTGCAATGCAGAATTCTGTATGGTGTCTGCAGCAGTGAAATATAAACTAGGGAGAGTGAATTTGGTAAGTTATGCATACAATGACAGATTCTCGTGATATATGTTTTTAAATTAAAGTTTCTTATATACCAGAAATCATTTTCAGTCAACCCCTTCTGGTGCTAGGCTAAAAAACTAGATTTATATTGAAAAGAGAAGAACAGACCTGGGACTAGACGTTTGATAGCAACTGATACTTTGGAACAGATAAGGGAGAACCTTGTAACGGTTGTGTTTGTTTTGTTTCCGATCTTTGCAACATTGTTTATAGCTTCGTAACCAAGAGTATAACACTTGCTTTGCTAGAGAACCTAGAGAACATTTGTTTTCCTTTTTTTTTTTTTTTTTTTTTTTTTGTTTTTCTCTTTTGGGGCGC